>JACXGI010010462.1:9480-27297 GCA_016801175.1 Esox masquinongy
AAAATGTCAGGAAAATCCTACTAGAACAGCTGAACTTTATTTGTGATTAATCAGAGTCACTTTAAATGATGGCAGGTGTGTAATGACTTCTATTTAACATGAGTTTGAATGTGATTGGTTAATTCTGAACACAGCCACATCCCAAGTTATAAGAGGGTGTGCACACTTATGCAACCAGGTTATTGTAAGGTTTTTATTTATTTATTATTTTTCCCCCTTGAAGATTTCAGTTTGTTTTTCAATTGAATTGTTCACATTATAGGTCACATTAAAGGTGGAAAAAGTTCTGACATGATTTATCTTTGTCTCATTCTTTTACATCACAAAAACCTGGCATTTTAACAGGGGTGTGTAGACTTTTTATATCCACTGTACAAGGTTCTGAATGGACTGAAATGTTTTAGCCTATGGGCAATCAATGTTCTCATCCAAGCCACTGGGGGTATTTCAGAAAGCAGGTTTAGTGAAAACCTAGAGTTAGTTGACTCAGAGTTGATGGAAACTCTGGGTTTACGGTTTCAAAGAGCCAGTTCAGCATTTCTCTGAGTCAGTTACTACGGCAACATACTCCGTGAAGCTAACCTGCTTGCTAGCAGGTTTTATCCAACTAAGCCCGAGTTTGTCCTACTCTTTCACTGAAACCGGCCATCCGAATGAGTCAGACAGGGCGTGTCCTTTTCTCGAAGAGCCAGTAGAAGCACAAATACTCCGCATAAATCTGTCAGGAGAGAGTGATCAGACCCCGTTTGGATGTTTTATCATTCCCTAATGATTATCTGTTTGAGAATTACAGTTTTTCTGCACAATCGATCATTTATCTGAAAAATATTCTCAGCCCTCATATCGTTCCTATGATACATGGTGGACATGCTCTCAGTTTGGAAGAAATTCTTTGTGTTGTAGTTTTCTGTATAACATCGGTGACGCTGAGCATGTCTAAGAAACCGTCTCTGTCGGGCTGTCATAGATGAGACTCTTGCACTGAAACATTTCTGCACACTTTAGTAGTGTTCCTAAGTCACAGACACACAAGACACAAGAATTCCACAGAATTGCAGGTATCAGTCTAAGCAGTAATCAGTTTATTTAGTATGAAGCTTTGAGACTTGAAGTAAAAACTGAGGGAAAACTCCCCAAAAGCAACTATACTTCCTGAGGAGACTCAAGAAGTTGGGCATGTCTGTAAAAACTCTCACCAACTTCTACAGGTGCACCATTGAGAGCATTCTCTCAGGCTGCATTACTGCCTGGTACAGCAGCTGCTCCGATCACAAGTCCCTCCAGAGGGTGGTGAAGTCTGCGGTGCATGTCATCGGCTGCCATCTCCCCTCCATGCAAGGCATCTACCATACACTATGCCTTAGGAAAGCACGGAACATCAAAGACTACAGCCACCAAGGCTATGGTCTATTCACAACGCTACTGCCGTCTGGTTGACACTACCGGAGCATCGAAGCACACACTTCCAGACTCACAGTTTTTTCCCTCAGGCTATAAGGCTCCTCAACCAGCAACAATGATCTATGATCATACTGATCACACATGAACATTCCAAATGCTCTGATGTCTTTCTATGTACATTTATTATACATTAGAATATTCTTTTGTATGTACTATTTATAGGCATATTACACTCATATTATATTTATAATTTTCAATACTTCTACCCATATTGTTTATATTTCCCATCCTACTCTCTTTAAAATTGCTGCTAGTTTACATTTTTATGTATATTATTGCTATATTTTTGCTTTATATATTTCTTAATTCTTAATACGTAGATGTGTGCCATGTCACAAGAATGTCACTGTTCAGAATGACGCTGTGTTATTCTGTGCATTTGACAAATAAACTCTGAACTTGATATTACACCCACACGCACACATTACATAAATGTTTAATGAGTGGAAGACTCGAGATGTGACTTTTCTTTTTTTTCAGTTAATACTCATGCATTATCTCGGTCAGCAATTTTCTGCCACGCTACTTTTGCTGCTGACACTGTATTGCTTTTTTCTTTAATATGTATACTCATATTCTGCATGTGCATTCATTAATATATCTGACTCCACTGGGGGGAAGTATGGGGTCCAAGATCTTTTTCTCCTGTTGCCATGATGAATCACTTCATCTGCGTTCCATTGATGAGGGCTTTTTATCTCCTCGTGCACGTGCTTTACTCAGGGTTAACTTAACTCAGAGTTGACTGAACTAATTGTTACCACCTGTTCTGAAACCAACAACTCTGAGTTTGACAGCTCAGAGTCAGTCAACCCAGAGTTGTGGTTTCAACACTGAGTATGTTAACCCTGCTTTCTGAAATACCCCCACTATGTTCAATATTAGCATTGTTGTGTTGTTGAAGGTCTGACAGTTGATAATGAATTTAAATTCTCCTGTATGTAAATCATGGCATATATTCACTGTACATTGAGAGGCACACAGAATGTAGAAAGACAGCTGACTACATGATTCAATCAACTATAGGGATGAGAATTAATCATGTAATTTAATAAGAAATAATAGTACTTTTAATGACACATCAGGCTTCCTATAAGACCAGATATTTTGCCAGTATTTAGAGATAAGAATTGGCTTCCTGTTTGATCAGCGTTGGGCTATATCAACAGGTCTGAATACATGGGACAATGTTTATGCTTTAGGATTTCTTAGTTCCCATGACTGTATCACAAAGGCAGCAGGATAAATGTGTAAAATAATATTTTTACAACTATATTTCACTAACTACTGAGCAAAAGACCCAAATGCTGGGTAGCTTTAAATGACATTAAAGTAGCACGCTACCACAACAGTAAAACTGTTAGTGTGGACACGTGCTTCCTTGATTCCTGTCAGACAACTCTGATGGATCTTTCTGTTCCTAGTTCTTTAGAGTTGTGTGCCTCTCCGTATAATTTGGCTTTCTAACAAAAATCATTGCATAGCCAAGATGCAAATTACTAAGAAACCACAATGCAATCAAGCAGTAATGTTCGCAGAGATATTGCCCTTGTGAATTCATACAGTAGGCTTATCCATATCCATCACTAAAGTGTACACTGAAGTGTTGTGAAATGAGACACCCCTGATGGGTGCCTTATTGAAATGTCTTTATTTGACTGAGTTTATTATGCAAGATTGTGGCACGATTACACCCCCTGGTGGACAGAACAAAGCATCACCGTACTGTAAGACCTGAAATCATCAGAAGTAAACACCATGGAGGCACTAACACAAACCACACCTTTTAGAATACAACATTTATTCGTAACAAAAAGTAACCTCATTTTAATACATCTCAGTTCTAAGGACTGATCTGAAATTATGCCTGTATAGAACTTTAGAAATCTGCACCAAAACAAGAAAAACAAATGTAGTTGCCTCCCGTTCATAGAAAGAACTAATGAAATCAGCAAGAGAAGTACTGATGTTTTTGTAGCTGGGTGGATTTCCTCTCCTCATTGGTGACAAGACCCACAGAGCCCCACTGTGGTCTAGATGTCCTTAATAACATCCTCCAGCTCTTCTTTAGAGTACATGTGGAAAGTCTTGCCTGGCTCAATTGTTGCCAGCTGAAAGGGGGACAGAGGAGGGCAGCTTAGTAGAAATACAACGTGTTGGGATTCATTGCAGTCCATTGCCCTTTTTAACAGCTAGAAAAGCAGTAAAAAAGTAACACCTACATCCAGGACTGAGGCTGAGCAGTCCTGAAATTTAGTAACAAAATAACAAAAGATGGGTATAAAAGACGAGTCAAAAACAAGTGCTTACCTCAATGTTTGTGGCATTTAGTTTCTCCTCCATCACCTGCTTTAGGATGGTGAGGGATGATTTGATAGCATCCTTTAATGTCATGGACTGGAGAGGACAATCAGCAAAAGAGAATAGAGGTTGTATATATATTTTTTTTTTACAAGGTAAGAGAACACATTCTGATTTACCGCAATGACCAGGGAGCATTTAGGGTTAACCGTCTTGATCAGGTACAGAACGACAGGTTTTTTCAATTTGTCGGCTCCGAGATTAGAACCAGTGACCTTTTGTTTACTGGCCCAACACTGACTGTTAGGCCACCCCTAGTAAAAAGGTCTTGATTTCGGGGTTAGTGTAGTAAGAAGCTTTTGGCCCACTGCCACCAATGACAGGAAGGAGACTTTAAACCTGAAGTGGGCAGTGTATTGGTGGTAATGACAGGAGGTTAGTGGGCGATGAAGGGGTGGAATATAACAGGAGGTTAGTGGGCGTCGAAGAGGTGGTAATGACAGGAGGTTAGTTGGCAATGTATTGGTGGCAATGACAAGAAGTTAGTGGGTGGTGAAAAGGTGGTAATGACAGGAGGTTAGCGGGCGACAAAGAGGTGATAATGACAGGAGGTTAACGGGCGACAAAGAGGTGGTAATGACAGGAGGTTAACGGGCGACAAAGAGGTGGTAATGACAGGAGGTTAACGGGCGACAAAGAGGTGGTAATGACAGGAGGTTAGCGGGTGACAAAGAGGTGGTAATGACAGGAGGTTAACGGGCGACAAAGAGGTGGTAATGACAGGAGGTTAGCGGGTGACAAAGAGGTGGTAATGACAGGAGGTTAGCGGGCGATGTATTAGTGTAGAGGGTGATTAGGTTAGTGGGCGATGTAACTCTCAGGGACCTTGTTGCACTACTCTCTTTGTACTACTGGACTCTGACACTGCTTGCGAAGTCTGAGAAGGAAGTTTTCAGTTGTTACATGTTTTTGTCTACCTCGGGAACCTCATTGCTGCTATCCCTGCATTTCTGTTGCACATGCCATCTTGCACCTTCAATTTGCCTGCACTGCACATTTAGAATTGCCATTTGTACTTGCATTTGCCTTCATTGCACAAATATCCCATTTGTAACATACAGGAGTCTTAATACTTGTAAATGTTCTGCCCTCTTCCATTTGCATTTGAGGTTAGAATGCTAACTGCATTTTGTTGTACTGTACTTGTTCAATGACAAAGTTGAATCTAATCTAATTGGCAGTAATGACAGCAGGTTAGTGGGCGATGTGTTGGTGGTAATGATGGAGAAGATAAGTGGGTGATGAAGAGGTGGAAATGACAGGTTAGTGGGCGATGAAGGGGTGGTAATAACAGGAGGTTAGTGGGCGATGAAGGGGTGGTAATAACAGGAGGTTAGTGGGCGATGAAGGGATGGTAATAACAGGAGGTTAGTGGGCGATGAAGGGGTGGTAATAACAGGAGGTTAGTGGGCGATGCATTGGTGGTAATATTGAAGGTAAATGGGCGATTGAGTAGATTGTAATGATAGAGAGGAGATGAGGATGGTGGTACCTTGTGGTAGACCTCCTGCAGTGAGCTCTGTGCTCCCTCTGAGGCAGAGCCGATGGCGCGGGCATCACACTGGACAAAGGTGCCTGATGGATCCATGTGGTACCTACATAATGACCAGCAGTGTGAGCATCAGGGGGTGTTGTTCTAACTGAAGAGGACTACAGGTTTGTAGATTTACTGATAAAAACTCAGCACATCTGGTTTATGAATGAGGTGAGAGATTCCAAACAATTTTTATCACACAAAAACTAAGTGTTAAGCATAATGTTTATGACATTAACATACAGCTGGGGTCCTTTCTCATCAAGTCCTCCAAAGAGAAGCGCTACACCGAAGGGTCGACTCTGAGGAGACAACCACAGGGAATAATTAAGGTGTGACCTCACAGCTGTAGAGAAATAAGGGACAACCTCTACTAGTTTCTATGACATACACCGATGAACAAACATGTCACTTAAAGGACGAAATACTGAGCAGCAAGCTGATCTTGTTGGAGGTTTTGTCTGATCTTCCTGTAGTCACTAACCATGGCTCCAGGGTCTGCATCCTCCTCTCCAAACTGCAGGGCCAGGTTAGACACTGCCTGGGTCACACTCTCCACTGTCATGGTCTCGTTGTATGTGAACCAATGGTTCTGGATGCCACAAACATACGAGGGTTAGAATGCAAAAAGGGTGATGACAAAAGTAGTGCGCTAACATTTGTGGAGAGTAACTCTACTTGATTCAGATTACTAATCTCTTTTATATACCTGTGTCTCCACTCTTGCTTTGTCGATAAGAGTCTTGGCATCAGCTATCAAGCCACTCATAGCACAACCTTGGACAAGAATAGGTGAACATAAGACAGTTGCTCAAACACACCCTTTGAACACTGAATGCCTCTGAAACATAATTTTCACAGCCTTCTGAATAACTACATAATCCTGTTACCTTAACTTCCCCAGGAAGACTAACTGCAAACACTTTACTACATGGATTTGGTACAAAATACTATAACCAACCTGAGCTCCTGAGTGTTCGACATTATCCTAATGCCTATCCTGAGTAGTCCCTGCTCCATCTTGCAAGGCCATACCTCCAATTCCCATCACGTCTCATGGCTTGGTCAGAGAGGTCATTCTTGCTACTTACCAATGTGGGTGTCTATCTCCACAATCTTCTCAATGCTGCTGGGCTCCATCAGAGGAGATGTGATCCTCTTCTCCACAGCCAAACATACCCCCTCTGATGTTTGAATGCCAATGGCTGTAGAGCCCAGCTTAAAAATAAAAAAAAATAGTGATGGGTTTAGAAACAAGCAGATAGATATAGAGGTGACACATATCGTTGCCTATTTATTCGTAATGGTAATCATGTATTTTCTGAAAGCTGTTGATATGGCATGTTTTGAAAATACCTTAATCGCCTCAATAGCATATTCAACTTGGAACAGTCGTCCTTCTGGAGAAAAGGTGTTTACTCCTCTGAAAACAAAATATGAGAGATGCTTTCGTGCGCACAATAGCCGGCTAACGTTAATTGAAAGTGAAAGCAATTTAAGCCATATGTTGTTAGCCAGCACTGCAATACATCTACTGACTAACTAATAAGGACGAAAACGCAATTGTCTACAAGCACACGTGTATTTTTGCAGTAACTATGTTAGGTAAATAGGTATAATTACGTATAGTTTGCTAACGTTAGTAGATTAACTGAAATGTGTTTTAGTTAGCACGGGAAATGCTAGTTAGCTGTATTGTAGCTAGCTATGGTTTTGGTTAACAGTCATGTCATTGTTAGCGGCTAGCCAGCTAGCCCGGTGTCATAATGATGTTCCGATTCCTACCTGTCGTACTCCGATCTGGTCAAAAACATCTCAAGAACTTTATATCTGTAAAAACAATAATGATTTTGAGGAGAAAAAACAGAAAATGTGAATATGCTATCAAAACGCTCGCGTTTGGGAACATGCAGCTAATACAGTAGTGTAGGACACATTTTGCTGTAACATAGGTATTAGTTCAGTTAAGACAGCCAACTAATTTAAACTAGTTAGCAAACTAAATTTCTCGAATACTTCTACATGACGTGTGAATCATACAACTACATTGGAAAACAACTTGGGACTCAAAATTTACTTTAGACAGGCAAAAATAAGAATGAATGCCTACCTCTCGCTATGGGCTTGAATGAGTCCGCTTGATTCTGCAGGAAGTGTTAAGTGCACGTTCCCAAACACACCGAGAGCAAAGAGCTACTCCAAACAATATATGTTCCGCCTTGGTGCCCATCGACCATCTTGTTCACTAACAACCATCCAGTTTGTGTGAAAGTTCTTACTACTATTAGAGTTGGTTAGAGGACATCACTTTAGAAAATGTTCTGATATGTTTTCTAATTTCTAGTATGTACATCGGTATTGAAGGCATCTCGCATTTAGTAATGGGTGGGAATTCCAACCCTAAAGCCCTTCCCACCTGCTCAGAGTGCAGTCCATTGTCACATGTTGCTAAAAAAAACCTCTTGGACGTGACTTCCGAAGAGTGTGTAGTGAGGGGTGTGAGAAAGTGGCTCGAAAGTTTTACCACTTAGAAGGTTACCGGGGGAACCGCTAGGGAAATGAGTGCAAGTGAACCAAACCTTGGTGATAAATAAATATAAATATATAATCTGACCATATTGTTTGTAAATTAATGTTATTGTAAATGACCATATGTCGGAGGTCGTTAGTGAAAATTAGCTAGGCTACTCCTTTCACCACAAGCCTAACATTACAATGACGTGTTTCTGGATCCACCCAGACTGGTCAGAAACCCAGAACTCAGGGATGCCCACAATGGCATGTGTTCCTGGGCCTACCCAGAGACCCAGTACTCAGGGATGCCCAGACCGTTCAGAAACCCAGAACTCAGGGATGTCATGTCTGGTCACTCGAGTGAGCAGACATAATCTATATTCCAAAGTAATACAATTTATTCCAATCTTTAACTATGACAAACTCCTAAATATGACGACAACACAATGTGTTGGGAGGTCTCTTTAACAATGACAAACTCCTAAATATGACTACAACACAATGTGTTGAGAGGTATCTTTAACTATGACAAACTCCTAAATATGACGACAACACAATGTGTTGGGAGGTCTCTTTAACGATGACAAACTCCTAAATATGACTACAACACAATGTGTTGGGAGGTCTCTTTAACGATGACAAACTCCTAAATATGACTGCAACACAACGTGTTGAGAGGTCTCTTTAACAATGACAAATTCCAATAACTTTTTGGAGACATGGCTATTTATCCTAAAATCAGTGTCTAAAACACTCCCCAAAATAGTCATTAGCATAACTTTACCTTGGCAAATACAATAAACACAAAGGACTGGAACTGTCCCATTTAATCAATGCAAAATTATCGAATGGATGGGGCGTTGCCGCCGGTTGTTGTCAGACATGCAACAAGGACAAACATTTCTACAATGTTCTTTCACAGTACAATAAAGCATATCAGACTGTTCATCCCCTTATGGGGAAAAGGGGAAATCCAAACACTACAGGTAAATGTCCACAATATCATGCATTTAGTTATATTCCAGTTAGCTCAGTGTTTCACACCTCTCCAGGTGAGCTCAGGAGGGTGGGGCTGATGGCCCACACCTGGTGTTCCAGATCTTTAGAGAAGCAAATGTTATGCAGGACCCCTGATTACAGTTTTTCCCAATTGCTAACACTAAGTGAATGCTCAGACCAAAGCATGAAAACCCTACCTTTAGCAAACTTGCCTAATACACAGGGACTAAAGGTATAAACACATTTTCAGCTTTGCACTTGGTAATCAATTCTGCAACAATATTCTGCAAAACACTACACACAGTTTTGTGCATTACACACTTTGTTCAAAAATGAAACCCCTTGGAGTCATTGGGAAAATACTTCCATTCAATAAGCAAAACACACTTGAAATTGGCAACACCCACACACACATATTACAACACTTAAACTGTAATTGAACACCAATCAGTCATACTAACCTTTCTGGATGCATTACATACATGCAGTTACACAGGACAGATCAGAGCAGCCCAGGTTTGTTGTCATCATTTGTTGGTTTCCACTGGGCTGCTCTGGTCAGGAACTGGTTCACCAACCACAATAATTGCACAGTTTTATACCTGTCCCCTTATTCCCCTTTTCTCAATCTGATTGAGGAATTATTTTCGGCTTGGCTTTGGAAAGTATATGACCACCAATCACATGTCCTCCTGCCACTTCTGCAAGCAATGGACGAAGTATGCGGAGACACTGAGGGGGGGTCGATCCATGGTTGGATACTTTCGAAAGACGATATTTTCCCTGTTGCCTGGCCAGGGAGGACATTGCTTGAAATGTGGATGAGGTGATGTGGCCAGACCCTAATAGATGGCGTGATCCCTAAAACGACTGTACTGTAATTCTACTTTTCTTTGTGTCGTTGTTGTAAACACCTGCAATAGCAACAAATAATAAAATTTTATGTTGCTTGAACTGTGAGTAGATTTACTGCACTGAACAATTTTTCACCGAGGCCTGTATGAGAAAATAAAAAAGGTCTACAAAGTACCAATGACAGCAGTGTTTTGAATACAGTTGACCAGTGCGTTGTTGCTGCTCTGAATGTGTAATGTGCATGTGCATGTGTGTTCCCTATTGATCCAAAAATGACCTTTTGAATTACAAGTGTTTAGTTTTGATTTGAAAAGTACACTGGACATTTCGATACTTGCCTGTTAAAGTGTATGTAGAGTTGGAAAAGCATAGTAATTGTATAAATATGAACTAGACAGAAAACCCATGTTGAATGTAAAATGCGACAATGGTGGTGCCTTCCTTTGAAAAAAAACAAATTTGTTTCAGTACTGTATGAACATTTTATTTTCGAAAACAACACTCCTGACAATATCCCTAGGATTAATATAATAGAATTTTGTAATTGTATTCTTTAGGAACTTTGCAATTGTTGTACTGTAAGGGTTAGCGAATTAGCTAGTTCCTGTTAGCTGGCTCCAGTTAGCTGTATGCTAGCTCCAGTCAAGTGTTTGTTAGTTTCGGTAAGCACTTTGCTATCTTGCTCAGCCATGTTATTTTCGTGTGTTAACATGAAGGTAATTTGCAATTGTGTAATCCTTTTACCAGATTTTTACTACACTAGCTGAACATGAAGCTATTTTACACATAAGTAAAACATTACTGCTTTATAAGAACTTAATGAAATGTCTCATTTTAAAAAAGGGCTTGACAAAATTAAATCTGATTGACTGATTAATGTGACTGTTTATTTTTTTGCATAAGACTTGCCTGTTTACACTTCTACTGAAAGACATTACTCATCTCTTCCTTCATGATGTCCATGTTTCCAGAGTGGTTGTTTTACAAGTTGTCTTTATAGCCTACCCTTAGTTAATCCTGTCATTCTTGAAGGGAGGATTATGTGCTATCACTAGTATTTTTACACCAAACCATTAGTTCATACTCTTTTGGCCCACTGAGTAACCATTGAGCTGGAATAAAGCATTAATTAAGGATACCTCACTATTAGGTAATTATTTTGTGTCCCTTTAAGTAAAGTGGTGAATTATTCTACCTTAACAACCACTAACTAATGATGCATTGGTAGCTATAAACCTTTAATAACTGATACTTCACCATTAGTTAATTATTTTGTGTCCCCTTAAGGAAAGTGATGAATTATCCTACATTAACAATCACTGACTAATAACACAATGGTAGCTATAAACCCTTAATAACTGATACTTCACCATTAGTTAATTATTTTGTGTCCCCTTAAGTAAAGTGATGAATTATCATACATTAATAATCACTAACTAACGACATGAGTTCATGTTCTGTCTCAACATGAACAAATGACACTACACTCCTTTAGTTAATGCATTTGTAAATCATTAATAAAGTGGGGGTTATCATTATTAACCATTTGTTTATGTCTTTGTTTATCATTTGTTCATGTTAACTACTGCATTTGTTAATGGTAGATTATGTAACCTTATCGGAAAGTGTTACCACACAGCCAGTACTTGCCAGAAATTCCTGCAGTTCCTTTAATGTTGCTGTAGGCCTCTTGGAAGCCTCCCTGACCAGTTTTCTTCTTGTCTTTTCATCAATTTTGGAGGGACGTCCAGTTCTTGGTAAAGTCTCTGTTGTGTCATATTTTCTCCACTTGATGATGACTGTCTTCACTGTGTTCCATGGTATATCTAATGCTTTGGAAATTCTTTTGTACCCTTCTCCTGACTGATATCTTGCAACAATGAGATCCCTCTGATGCTTTGGAAGCTCTCTGCGGACCATGGCTTTTGCTCTGAGATGCAACTACGAAAATGTCAGAAAAATCCTACTAGAACAGCTGAACTTTATTTGTGATTAATCAGAGTCACTTGAAATGATGGCAGGTGTGTAATGACTTCTATTTAACATGAGTTTTGGTTAATTCTGAACACAGCCACATCCCCAGTTATAAGAAGGTGTGCACACTTATGCAACCAGGTTATTGTAAGGTTTTTATTTTTCATTTTTCCACCTTGAAGATTTCAGTTTGTTTTTTCAATTGAATTGTTCACATTATAGGTTGCATTGAAAGTGGAAAAAGTTCTGACATGATTTATCTTTGTCTCATTCTTTTACATCACAAAAACCTGGAATTTTAACAGGGTGTGTAGACTTTTTATATCCACTGTATCTCCTCCATATCTCCTCCTTGAGACTGTACTGGGAGACACAGCATACCTTCTTGCGATGGCACGTATGGATGTGTCATCCTGGAGGAGCTGGACTAGCAGTGCAACCTGAATGAGCTGGAGGTACCGCCTCATGCTACTAGTAGTGACAAGGACACTAGCAAAACGCAAAACTAGAGAAGAATCAGTCAGGAAGGATAAGGAGAGAGCAATTGTCTGTGGCCACAACCTGCAAAACCGTTGGCTTTTTGGGGGATGTCTTCCTGTTGCCTCTCCAGTGCACCTGTTGTCACTATCATTTGCTAAAAAACAGGTGACATTGATTCACATTCGCGTATGCTTCCTAACTGGACAGATTGATATCCCTGAAGTTTAATTGACTTGTTATACTGTGATGATTACATGTTCCCTTAATTTTTTCGAGCAGTGTATTAAAAATGTGTTTGGAAGTGGTGTTCTAGAATGTGGTAATGTTAAGCTTTGTGGTAAATTAGCTAGATGAAAAAATATGGACAAGGACAGGGAAATCCGGAGGGGGGGGGGTAAGCAGAGTGGCAGCCGAAATAGGTATCGTCAGCTACTTGATCTGCAACACAACCAGAAGGACTTAGGTGTTATGGAATTTCTTGAATTAATGTACATTTTAGAAATGTCTGTTTTCTATTCCCTGGTGTGTAACTCTGGTCTTTGGTTTTGACCCACATGTCTGAATGATATCAGTGGATCTTTGGGTCCTCTGACCATCTGTTAATCTGCCTAAACCAATAAGGGTATCTGTCCTTTGTTCTTCAGGAATGTGGCCGGTTGTCATTTACGATGTTCCCCTATCCCTTTGGAGGACTTAGGGGCAATTTGCCCTTTTGGGTAAAACCTAGGTGTTTAAGAAAAAAAGGGAACGTGTATTGTTGACATAGGACAGCTATGCAGTATCTTACCACACCCCTTTTCACTGTATAAGTACTAAGGATTGTTCTGTGTCACTTTAAAGATGCCTCACAGGTTTATTCTCTAAGCTTTTGACGCTTCTCTATATTTGCAAATAAACTGCTAATTGTTCCAAGAGAATTTTGTCTCTTTACTTACTTCCTTTAAGAGTTCTTATAGATGGAATTTCCATAACATGGGACACAAGGAATATTTAGAGAGTGCATTAAGGGCTGTCACAATTATGATATTTAAGTTGACGATTCATTGTCAAACAAACAATAGCGATTAACAATTTTGTTGTCTATATTGTAAATGATATGCCACTATTAAAGTGTAAGCTTAATAATATTGTAAAAATACATGTTGTGGATCTGGAGATGGTTCTTCAGATTTGTGGTGCTTTCGCTTTTGAGCGCCACCTTTCTGGAGCAAATCCGACAATTCGCCTCCAAATAATTGGGCTCACCTCTCTCATTTGGGCTCACCTCTCTCAACTTTGGAATTACCACTAAATCCATGTTAATGATGCAAATGCCAAGCAATTACAATTACATTTTCCTGCGCACAGAGACGTTTCATCTCTCGCTCTGCTGCACATAATATTATAGCCTAGTTATTTGAAATAGCTTATTCAAAAACTATTATCTAGGCCTTCATGTGGCAAAACGGGTTTCAATGATTTCAATTGATTATTTCTACAAGGAAGGTTCATTTTAGTTTTCAAATGTGAAAATGCAATGGGACAACATCCATCCATGCATTTTAATGTGCATTATTCAATATGAAAATATGGACGGAAATGACAAAATTTGAACAACAATATTTTAAAAAATCTATACACACGCTTTTTCTTTTGTCAGTGTTGATGAAACATTTGTCAATTAAATAATAATGTTGTGAAATTACTGTATATAAGCACTTTGTGACAAATGCCGTTGTAAAAAGGGCTTTATGAAATGCATTTGATTGATTCATTATTATGGGAGTAGCCTAAAGACCAAATATGAATTAATCACATTTTTCTCCAATTGGCCAAAATTGTCCTAAAATAGAAAATTAAATTGCTTAAAGGACCATGTTTTGACTATGTAAAAATTATTCACTGTGTTATGTTAGTTGATGTCAGTGTTGTTGTACAAAAGTAAATTTTTTTAATTAAAATGGCTATTATTTTCCTTAAATAATTGCAATAAATAATTGAATTACTCTCTCCCTTGACCACTGGGTACGCGATTATTATTTCAATCACAATACGAAAGGTTGATTTCTAACAACCCTCAGCCCTTGATAGATATTTAAACCAAGAAATTGGTTTGTACAGTCCCTAACAAAAACTACATAACGAAGACAAAGAAACATTCAAATCATATCCAGAATAAGTTTATTCAAAATCACCAATCAGGGGTAGGGTATAAGGCTGGGAGACACTGTATATGCTGTAACAATAGCAGGCTGCTTCACCATGGTGGCCGTCAAGAGTGTGGAAAAGGAGACTGAGAAGAAGTTTCTATGGTCTGATGTGACCAAAATTCTGCTTTTTTGCCTTGACACTAAGTGATTTGTTTTGGTCGCAAACCTAACGCCACACATCATCCTGAAAACATCATCCCTACAGTGAAGCATGGTGATGGCAGCCTCATGCTATGGGGATGCTTCTCTGCTCCAGGGCCTGCAAAGCTTGTGAAGATCAAAATGGATGCATCAAAGTAGTGAGAAATCCTGGAAGAAAATCTGCAGAAAATCTGCAGGTCTGTAAGAGACCTGATACAATGACTCCAAACATTCAGCCAAAGTTACACTGGAGTGACTTAATAAGGTCTAGGGGTTTTTGCCCGTATTTCACAACTTGGACATTTTGGGTACTACATACATTTCTGTAATAGGTATCATCAAGTATTATACATATATCTCTGTAATCACTCTAAGCTACAATAAAATCACATGAAAACAGACTTCTGGGACACTTTTTGAAAATGAATAGCCCCGGATCTCAAATTGACCAAAAAATAATAGCCCCTGATCCATTCATCTATAATTCCGATTGCGCATTATAACAATGCAGACGTGTAGGCCGCTAGCGTGTACATTACATTTTCCACATGTACATTCAAAACCCTGTACTTTCTGTCCCGGGCGGGGCAGGTGGGTGGGCTAAGCCCCGAATGTATTGTGATCCTAGCGATGCCAATGACCCCTTCACAGATTCAAACAATATTTAAAAAGTATGGCTGCTGGCTTCCAGATTGTTTGTGGCATTTACATCAAATAGCCACCAGATAGCAGCAGGCGACTGCTAAGGAAGTTGTAGTTACGTCTGGTTATAAAAACAGTAAGAAACTATACTTTTTGTCAGACTGCATAAGCGGAGCCGGCCTAGAAAAGTGAATGTCTCTTACTAACTGAGTGACAGACTGCCCCTTGTTAAATAGCGTAGTGGTTAGAGACACAGACTATGGCAAAACAAGTCCCCGTTTGACTCCCATCACAGTCCAAAGACATTATGCCTTAGGATTTGTTTATGAGAGACAAAAGCTTCGTTAGCTACAACATTCAGTAGCTATGTAATAGGAAGCCTCAAATAAAACATTTCTGGTGGATATTAGGATTTGTTGAGGATAGACAAACAATTCGCAGGCTACACGATTCTTCTGTATTTTCACTTGACGAAAAAGTCAGTTATCGTTACTTATATTAATAGATACTCAATGTCATTCACGAATGGCTAATTAGCTGTTAAAACGGCCAGTGGCAAAAGAGGATTTGTTCAGGATATACAAAAACTTTGCTGGCTACAACCTTCAGTAGCTACGTTATAGGAAGCCTAAAATAAAACTGTTTACTATTATATTGCGGTGGATTTTCGAATTATGTCTTCGGATTTCTTCAGGATGAACAAGATCTTTGCTGACTACATGATTCTCTCGTCTTTTCACTTGATGAAAAAGTCAGTTATCATCACCTATATTGATACAGTAGTCATTGTATCAATGTCATTCACGAATGGCTAATAAGCTGTTAAAATGGCCAGTGGCAAAAGCCATACAGTTCATAGATGCTATTTGTGGTGGAGGTAAACTTAATAAGAAACGTTACTCAGTTTAACACAATGTTTAATGGTGTCTAACGAAATATTCAAACTTAGCGTGATGTTAATGCATGACAAAATTATCTAATGTCAAGAGGCTATACCGACACCTGACAGCTGTATAGCTCTGTGGCATACTGGTTTAATTCACAGCCTTTCAAATGGGCGACTGGGGTTTGAATCTCAGGAGGGCAACAACCATTAACCCTTTACTGTGGGCTGGCTGAACTAGGCTTGCCTGGTTTCTTGTTATCCCAAAACACATTTAACATCCCTGTAGTATGTTCAAATAAGAACTCTTTTACATCATAATGGAAACGATTTAATAAAATGCTAAATATCATAACTAGCGATCTACTTGTTATCCAGGGATGGGTCACGTTTGCAGTAGCCTATCTGAGCTGAATGGTCATTCTCGTAGCATGTATAAAGTGGACAGAATCTCTTTTCTCAACCTTTTTGTTACTTCAAATATATGTTCTAAAATATTCTGATTCGTAAACAAACAGCTATCTTGCAAAACAAGACCGAAAACAATGGTTGAAATTGCGAATGGACCTGAGGCAAGGGTGCACTGTAAAAATTTTTGCCAATGGAACAAGACAATTTAACTATTTTTGAGGAGATATTTGGTTGAAATAAGTGAAATAATCTGCCAATGGAACAAGACAAATTAAACAATATTCAATGCATATTTTCTAAAAACAAGTGGTATATTCTAGCTTAAGAAAAATTTAACTTATTTTAAGGATGGTTAGCTTTTTTAACCTGAAAACAAGTTAAATATATTTAAGACAGATATTTTTTGTTGTTTTCCTCTCCAAGTCACAATGACCCCAACCCCTACCCAGCTTTCCAGGCGTTGTGACATAGTAGAAGCTCCATTTGTGATTGGGCAACAAGGATTAGAGCTACAAACAGGATCGGTCAATTCCCCATTACATGATATGCGTCATGGGGGCCAGTTTTGGTACAACTCTACTGTCGCCTCACGCAGGCTGTGATTTCCCGTTTTGGATATAATTATCAATATACACTATGCACTCGTTTTTTTCTGAGATGGTAAATAACAGGTCAATGTCCTGATGTAAACCAGCCTCAAAGCCTGGACTCAAATTAATTGAGAATATGTGAAGAGTCAAAAATGGCTGTTCACCAAAGGTCCTCATCCAACTTGACAGAGCTTGAGCAATTTTGCTAAGAAAAATAGACAAACACTGCTGTGTTCAGATGTGTAAAGCTGGTGGAGACTTATCAAAATAGGCTCAGTGCCTGTAATTGCTACAGTAGTGCCTCTACATATTATTGACTGAAGTGGGGGAATATGCAATCAATTATTGTATTTGTAATACCTTTAGAGAAATATGTGGATTATTATAAAACTTTTCTTAAACATTTTTATTTAATGTTGTAACACTTTAAAAAGTGGAAAAGTCCAAGGGGATCCTGGGAAGATTATACAAAAAACAGTTGCTCGATGATAATTATCCCAGTTGCTCGGTTATAGTTATTATAGGAAGGATAGGCTATAAAAATGAGAATTCTGAAACAAACGTTGCATGGCATTAGCTAAAGTGGCAACCTATGGCTAGCTTTTAACTCATACGGTAGAGGGGGTTTAAATGATATCTACTGTTCCCATTATGGACGCTAGAAGGAGTAATTTAACAATTTATCTTAACTATGGAGGGGAATGAGTGCATCAATCATTCAACACTAGCAGCTATGTAAGTTTTTTCAGAAAAAAACAGTCTGGGAAAGTCCCAAACTTTCTG
>JACXGI010010463.1:0-27548 GCA_016801175.1 Esox masquinongy
CCGGAAAGAAGAGCATTGCAGTAATCTAATCTAGAAGTAACAAAAGCGTGGATTCGTTTTTCTGCATCAGTTTTTGACAGAAAGTTTCTGATTTTTGCAATGTTTCGAAGATGAAAATAAGCAACTCTTGAGACATATTTTATATGTTCATCAAAGGAGAGGTCAGGGTCAAGAGTAACGCCGAGGTTTCTTACAGTTTGATGAGGGCACTGGACCAGTCCTGACACAGAAAACGAATGAGGAGAGTCACTGCCTCCAGAGGTCTGAAAGGGCCAGAGTACAAGTACAGTAACTCTGAAAAGGAGTGTGTGTCCATGGTGTGGGCAGTGGAGTATTGGCACCATTATTTGGAAGGTGTTCAGTTTGTGGTGTTTAACAACCATTCTGCAAAATTATGGACCTTCAATTCCCCCCTCTACTTTGATGGACAATTAGACTGCAACCCCTCCAGTTCTTCAGTGTACATTACCATAAAGGTTGTATGACTGTCCCAGATGCTGACTCCTTATAGGGTTAACCCTTTAGGGGCTCCCTAGGGAAGGCCGAAGACTGTTTGAGATCCGGTAAATGGCACGGTGGCCAACAGTCAGAAGAGACATCTGGCAACATGTCAAAGATATCATCTGTCAAAGATATGTTTGACATGTTGCCAGATATCTGCCAACATCTGTCAACAATACAGACAACAATACATCTGGCAACAACTGGCAAGAATACAAGCCCTTGATTGTAGACCTCACAAAATGGGTGGAGCCTATTTCTCACAGAAACAGCAAAACTTCCCTCCCAAGGATTGCTATATTATTGGTTTATTGAGAACACCACAGACGTTCAGCCATTAATGAGACTCTCCATAAGAGATTTTCCAGCAATCCATTGTTTCTCGCTGTATTTTGGACCAACTACTGGATTTACTTATTTTCGCATTACGTTTTTTTTTTCCAGTTTGGAATATTTGAATTTTACTTAATGGTTGCATTGTGTAAATTGGTTGAAATGTTTATTTTGTATGTAACTTCAGTATGATATATCATACAAGGTTATTTTGCATACTCAATATTGAGTGTTTCTTTTGAACTTTACTTCAGCAGAACAAGCATTCTGCACTTGACCCAGGATCTGAGGTAATCTGTAACAACTGTTCTACTACCATATATCTTTAGCACAGGCAAATATCAGCTTCATACGCTGAGCTTCTACACTCTCCATGTCTCGTTAGAGCTTTCCAAAACCAGACGGCCCTTGGGAATGTATTATCTCATCCGATACAGTACTCATTAGAGGCTAGCGTAAGGAGGGTGTTGTTTTGTGTGTGGAGAGGCAGGGACGGGTGTGTTTGTTCTCTTGTAAATGCATAAAGGACCTGGGGATAACGGCTGCGCGTTACGAAACATTTTAGCTGCAAAACGTTTCATTAAACAAAATGTGTAGGGGCTTAAGTACATGAATTTGTCAATATAAACTCATTTTAGTTACGAAACAGTATTTCACTTTAGAATGAAGTGGCATGAATAACATGGTCAACTCTAGTTAATGCAGTGTCTCTTCTTTCCACTAGATGGGGCTAGAGTTCTGTTCTTAAACCAATAGCACTGCTATTATTTAATGCTGTTATAATGTTGTTGTCTTAACTGATTATTAAACAGTAAGGACCGCTGGTTTCAGCTTATGAGACAGGTTGCTGTGTTATAGTCTTCCTTTAATAGAGTGAGCATATTCAGCAGTCCATTTAGTTGGTTCAATTTATACACATTCAGGTCATAATACACTTCCCAAATTAAAATGTAAAACCTTAAGATTCAGCATTACTATCTCAAATACATTCTATGCTGTATTTAACAGGAACACGAACAGTAAAAGATTCTCAGTGACCAACTTCACTTTAGTGGATAAAAGTAAAATGGATGGCTAGCATATATAAGCATCTTCAGTAACCTCATCTCAGTATTCTACTAAAGATGCATTATTGCAACAATATTGCATGATGAGGTCAGAGTACATAATTTCTCTGTCACAGCCAGTGATGTAGGGGAACTGCAGTGATCGGTTGTGGTGCTAAAAGAAAATCTCCCTAAACTTGCAATTAATTTTTCCACAAAAGGTAAAAAACAAATTAATTTAGTTGTTTATCTTCCACTACACCACTGGCCACAGCCATATAGACAGATCATTTGTCAATGTTTATGTTCACACCATTGTCATAACACAATACCTGAGTAATACAAAGAAAACAAGAACATCAACACAGAGATGAGTCATACTGACATACGACTATCATCCATGTTGTAAAGAGGTTAACGAAACTTAAAAACTATGGAAATATAATGGGGGTATATTTACCACCTGAGATAGATTGCAATACATGTTTCAAGCTCTCCTCATTGACCGCTAGATAAATTAGCATATGTTTTGGCCATTAATTCTATGCGTGTTTCACACTATGTTGAATGGGTGTCAACGGCAATATACATTATGCTCATGTCAATGGCAATAAATAAAGCAATGAATATATTCAAATAACACCACCGATTCCCTTCATGCTAGCTATGCTACCACTTAGACAATGGAAGGTAGCACACTGCAGTCACTAAGCCAGAAACGGACCGTCGTGGGCAACAATAAAAAAGCCAATGAATATTGACTTTGTTAGGTCAGAGTTTTACTCACTTGCTTACTCTCTGCAGCAAGTGACATGCAAGATTATGTTTGGCTTTTGCAGTCATGTTTTAAGACTAGCGAAATCCATCTGGTATTCCACTGTTAGGGGATAAACTCCATGTATTATGATAAAGATTAGTCTGGCACATTATTTTGTAACTTCTACTCCTACATCCTTGGATTTAAAAAAAACAAGTACTGCAGATTCTACTTTTAACACCAAAATGTCAATTTTTCCCTGTTATTTTGTCTTGTCTTTGTTGTGTGTAGCCATGCCAACCCATTAGCACCAGCTCCCCTTTTAATCTGAACAACCAACGTTTCAAATTGTGTGCTTCACAGCTCATGGCTAAAATGCTACATATTGTAAATACAATACCTGGTTCAGACAGAAAAGGGCCTAAACTAAATAGCTCAACGGAAATCTCCAGGTGCTGGACTTGGATTAATCCCTTTCTGTTCAGCTGACTAGTTGCTACCACCAGACAGCAGCTTGCCTAAAATGATTATTATCTTTCTCTGCTTTGGTGGTGGAAAGTCAGGAAGAAAGAGCTGCTTTTTGCTTTTATAGTAAGGACAATTGGCAGGAAAACGTCTGAGTCAATCAAGCGGTTAATTGTATCTCACTGGTACTACATTTATAATTTCCCAGCCAATTAACAACAGCGTGGCTCTAAATGACTGACTCGTGTGAGAGAGACAGAGAGTGCAAACGCAGCTGGAGCATCGCCGGTGTAGCTAATGCTTACTCAAACCCCAGCGAGGCCGGTCTGGTAGAATCAGAGTCTGGCGTTCTGAGAAACCCAACCAGCAGCTCGTAAGTAGCAAACACCACCATATTGACAGGGAAAGCACGCAGGCAGTTGATCCCCAGGCTCTTGAAGAACACCCCCGAGCCCTCCACCCTGACCGTCTCCATGATGCAGTGAATGAAGCTCGCATATCTCCTGACATCCCTGGCTCCGTCCATCTGTAGACGGGCCTTTATCACATCCATGGGAGTACCAACTGTCCAGCCGGACATACCGGCCAGCCCACCTGCCAGCATCACTCCTGTCCACTCTGGAAACACAACTAAATTAACATATTATAGGCACTCTACCAGCTAATAATAATAATAATAATAATAATAATATGTATTTTTCATTTGTAGACTGGAAGCTGGGGAATTCTTTTGAATGTTGCAAATTGTTTTAATATGCAGTAGAACTCAACAATTTTCTGAAGGTCAAAAGGTCACCTTTGTACTGACAGAATCCCACCCACCTGGTCCTTTCCTCCCAGCCGGGGTGAACCAATCACAGAGCACGCTGTAAGTCAGGAAGTAGGTGGCGTAGGACGGTCCGTCCCTCAGAATGAGAGGCAGTGCCCCCTTGTAGAGCCCCAGCAACCCCTCCTCTCTGACAATGGTCAGCAGACAGTGGATGGGGCCGCGGTACTTGGGTTTGGACAGGTTGGCTCCCTTCCTGGCTCGCATTGACTCGGTCTGACACTGTAGCCGAACCTTCACTATGTCACCTGGTGACATCACTGTCACCTGAGAGACCAGAATAAGAAAAAGAGGACAGGACATTTTGAGGCTCTATGAACACCAAAACAAAGATCTAGAGCTTCCCAAAGAGTCTGCACATGTGTGGATTATGTTCTGTGCGCATGTGATTATTCTATACTCGGCTGCCCTAGTGGTCATTTAACAAAGTTACATCAAAGCTGAATCAATGTCTGATTTCATAGGCTAAAGATCAAACTCTTCTACATAACAGAATCTAATAGCATAGTATAATTATTTGTTATGACAAAATCACTATAGCCATTTTTGCTCATATGACTAAAACTCCTAATGCGAGGCCTGTGGGCAGCAGAGGGCCCCTGGTGGCCTTTTGTGTGGCCTGTGATTGCATTAAGCAATTGCATGAAGGGTTGCATTACTTTGTCTTGTGGTGGGCCTTACACAGATGTCTTATCAACCAAAGTGGCCCCGTAGGAACATTTGTGACAAACACTGCATTTACCGTACAATCACACCAAGCTCATTCTGTAAAACAAAAAAACACAACAAAAGAATAACTTTTTTTACCGTAGCCACACCCCCGGCTAGACCAGAGAGGAAGATTTCTAGTTTGGTGTTTGGGGTTCCTGGTCCTCCCCTCAACTGACAGAGACACTGACGACAGTTCCGGTATGTTCCAAACACCACAGAGGAAGTCATGGAAACCGTGGTAACAGGCAGGAACATCCCTTTGAAAAAGCCATGGACCTCAAAGTATATGTGAGAGGGTCATTAGTCATTGTGCTTCACAACTTTACTCAATAAAACTAGGATGATAGTCAAAAAGATTGCTGCTCACCCCTTCTTTAGATAACGTGGTCATGAAACACTGCCATATTCCGGTAAACTGCTTCTGAGTTTGTATCCTCACCTGTCAAGGTAATGGTAGCATTCAGCCTAGCAAAGGATTTCATCACCAGAATGATCTTGCTCCAAAAAAGGCTCATGGCAGCATTTGCAGTTACATATGCCATGTTTTTAAAACTTTAATAAAATATGTTGATATTAAAATGCTTACCTTGATCGTGTCAAGAGGATAGCCCACAGCAACACCACAGGCCCCTGTGTTGGAAAAGGGGAATGGAATTTATAAAACACACAAAGCGACCATTAGACAATATGGCCTGTGATAATTTTATGACAATGTTATGACAAAAATGTATGAAGCCGTCTGTGCTTGCCAACAACTGAAAATGAGCAAATTCTTGGGGTGTATTAATTCCACCAAACAGAATGTTGTAGTTGCAAAACTATTTTTGGGAAATTACTCTCATGCATTTTTCATCAGACAACTGTATACACAAGAAATTGATGTACAGTATTGTCACAACCTAATTCCACTTACTCCCTACAAAGACTGGTCTGACTATGTTGATGTTTGTGTACTTGCAAACAGAAAATAGCACACATGCCAATACATGGAAAGGTGAATTAGCGAATGAACACAGCTTACATAAGTATACATAAACCAATTCAAAGCTTTAATAGATCACAATATGCGAGATAATAGGTGTAAGCCAAGTTCTTCGTTTACAGCTTTGCCTGTCAACAGTGTTGTAAAAAGGCATTACAACTGTGTCAATTGACTGCCCATCAAGCGATTTACAAAATGTGCAACTGAAAAGTACCATTTTGTAGAGCCCAGGGAAGGTATATATTCATTTAACTCTTGTTCTTGAAATGTTGAACATATACTTCATCACTCAAGTCACAAATGTGTTCCTACATTGATGGGATTATTGATCCCCTCACCACTCTTCGGAAGTCACATGTAGTTTCCTCAGCAATTGATGAAAGTTTGTCCGATCAGAGCAGCACACTCAACGTGAAACCAATCCGCATATGCGCAGAATAAAACCAGATACAGAAAATCCGGAACCACCAAGCAGAGCTTACTACTCGTCATTAGAGGCAGATAATTGGTCAGGGTGGACTGCGACTGTAAAAAAGGAAAAGCACTAAAACGAGCTGAAAACTCGTCAACATCGTATTATGACGCATGGATTTGGACAACATCTCAATAGGCTACTTACTCCTTACGAAGTACCTACCTCCAATGGATCCTGCCACAAAATCGGCAAAATGCATTCTTTATCCCCCAACAATAACTTGTTTGAAATGAAATCAGTAAAGGCTTTTCATTCTTCCTCGGGTGTCGTATTTGTTATAGGCCAGTTCCAGATGGCTTGAGGCTGACTTCAGTGCGTCCTTCGTACCTAAATAATACCACGTGTAGACTATAAGAGGCTATGTGCAGCTATTTGAGCGTTACGAAACAGATCAGCCGAGTGTAGACGAATTACGTCGAAGTCGTGCGGGTGTTCGATCGGGCTGGAGCTCTGACGTGATATAGAGAACTATTTAACTCCGTAATTATAATAATGAATCCCATACAATTGTGTGTTATAGTGTGTCGAAGAACATTTAAATTTATGAAACTCTGAAAGTCGTGACACAAGAAAATGTGGACAATTTTAAGGGTGTGTAGATGTCCGATATAGGATATATGCTGTATATTCCAAAAACAGTGAAAAAAGTGCTTGACTCAAGATTTTTGGATTAAGTAATATGCTATATATAATGTATTTTGATATAATGTATTGTAACAAGTGGTTGAATCGAGAAGGTTGAAGGGTGGTGTTAATTTTATCCTCGTTCATAAAGCTTCAAGCCGTTAGAAACTACGTTTTGTGAGTGTTTAGCGTATGGTAAACAATATCAACTTTCTGCTGCGAAATGCTATCCAGTTCGTATTCATACAGTATTCGTTTAGAATGTGAAATCGATAGCATCCTATGTACAATCATATGTCAAACATGTCATGCTGTTTAAAAAGCGGGCTGGTAGTTGTGTTTTCATCAATGACCCAAAACATCCCATAGCATTGCTGACGCAACCTTGAAGTGGGGGTATTTTCAAATACAACCAATAAGCTTTGTGGTAGGGTGTATAAGAGGGGTGGCGGCAGTGGAACTGTAATTTGATTGGGTACGTGGATGACCTGAAGGAGGTAGGTACACCGACCTCTAATGTCATCTGTCAAAACGTTGGACTGACTGAGGCAGTGCCGTGTTTACGGCTGAGTGGGGTAACAAATTACTGAGGACTGTAGGTCGTGTAGCTAACTACCGGCCGCAGAATAGTTCCAATTCAAAGATATATTAGTTAGTAAGTTGGTATCAGTTTTCAGGGGGAGGAAGACTGTACCCAGCTAGCTAGGTGCAAGCGACGTAGCTAGCTAGCTGGTGCGAGCTCTGTATTTAAGTTGTGCTTGTGAATCGAATTGGCTTTAACAAGTTAGAGTTTTTTCAAAGATCTGAAAGATCTGAATTGCAAATTTGAGTTGGAGACTGGGGATGGACTTTCTTGCTGGCTGCATTGGAGGTAAGTTTGATTTGAAACACATCCACTTAACTAGCCATTGCCGCCAATGAAATGTGAAGTCTCTAGCTGAAGCAAGTTAGCTAGAAAGCAGCACATCTCGGGACCCGTGTCTGGCTAGTTGTCATCTTTACAAACTGTCCTCAACGATAACAATGTCCCCGTACTACATCATCCTTTCAAAATACCACCAATTATCACAGACTCATACTCTTGTCCCAAAATCTAATTCTTATCTATCTTGTTGGAGTTGACTATTGTGACTTGACTTGCTTACAGCACCCAGCGAAGTAAACGTAACCTAGTTAGCCGGCTATCAACATTGCGTGTATGATGCAATACCATTCAGTGATTTCAACCACATTCAACTTAGCGCCTATAAGCACATTTTCCGAATTCTGTCTAGCCTTCGAAAACACGTGACACAGTAGCTGTTTGGAAATATCCAGACAATGCATGGAAAACAATCACTCCATCATGGCTTTTTGTAGCATGGTATATCAAATATATAAGTTTGTTAACTACAGCTTTACCGGTAGGCATGTCGATAATTTGAGATGGGTGCAAGGTGCAGTATTTTAAGTGGAATGTATTAGTACACCATTATTTCTGGGTTAGACATTAACTGGTTTTCTGTGATCTCCAATGTAACCGTGGTACTATTCTAATAAATTTGTTTATATGTGATCAAATCATGCTCTCCAGTAAGAATTATATTGAAAGTCCAAAAATTTATTTGTAACCCGGTGAAATCATTCTTGATGAATGATGCATCTATGACTGCTCGATCGATCAATGATTTATATACCATCAGCTATCATGAAAGGTTACTTATCAATATTCAGTGACTCTGCAATCAGAGGACAAAGATACAATTACTTCCTTCTCGCTCGGACGGTCAGCTGTCTACTAGCATTTGTACCACGGGTGTTATACAGCACCCCGAATGGCACCTCCTTGGCATCCTTTTTGTACACCCAGCGACGAATGAAAGCCAAGTGGATATGCGCTCCAGTAGCAAAGCAGACCAGAACAACTGACCTAAGATAGCTCTACAGTAAGAAGGATAGGCATTCACACACACCCCTTCACAGACCAATCACACTCTCCACCCTCCGTGTTGCTGACCTGCTGCCAGGGCTTGGCTGACAGATAAACCTGCTCCACACGACTGGAATGGCGGGAAAAGCCATACATGGGTGTAAACTAATCTCTGCTGGAGAACAACCACCGTATTTGTTGAATCTGCTTTTTCAGGCATCTGAATCAGTCAGGTTGATTCGCTAATGATGTTTACACATACAAGGAATGCTACTGTGTATAATGGGACTGCTAGTGGTTGACAAGGTCAGGACATTATACACAAAGTATACGCACATTTACTATGGTTTGAATACAATGTGTGGTAAGCATATATGCAGTGGGATTTTGTAGTATATCCTATGAAATGATTAACCGTTTAGGTACACATTTACAGTTGTAGTGTATGACTGTATGTATGTGCAGGGTTTAGAGCGCAGCACAGCTGTTTTGTTGACTGTTTGGAGGTGACTTGATGAGGTGAGCATAGAGTTGTTAGGATCTGTAGGACAGATGGTCCGTTGCCAAGGGCTACAGTACAGGGAAAGTAAATGTTCCGATGGCGGCGTGTTTTGGTCCTAACTCACTTATACTGCCCGCCTGCTTCTCTGCCCTGCAGAGGATCTTTTTTTTGGGGACAGTGGGTGCCCCAGGGTGGGAGGGATTTTCTTGGTCAAAACAGTTATTCTGAGGTGACCATAGGAGAATGAATACCCTCTGTAGTTACCTTGTACCTGGCAGACACAGTGCCATTGCATAATTCTTTACCACAGCAAATTTAAATTAGATAATATTAGTTAATATCTACGTTTTTGGCGAATGTAACCCTAGTTCTCTCATGCCTGCCTGTTCCCAAGGACACAAGGAATGTTTATTTTTCCTTTGAGGTCACTTTGTTGAGTTGTGATCCCCTTGAGGCACCATATGCCTACCGTTCATTAACTGGCTTACAGAAGGTGCCTGGCTCTGATTGGCCAGCCGTGGCCAGTCCTCTCCATAACACGGCATGCTCTTAGTTAGGATTAGGCTATCTGTTCTCGAGGCAAAGACAGAGAGATGTTTGTAGTGTTCGCCTGGGTGCAATTTCAGGATATTGTTGTTTTGGAATGTTCCGTGCCAATGTGGTGGGTTGCCTGCCAAAAAGTCAGCCTACATCAAAGTCTTTGCCAGGACAGTTGTCGTCAGGGCTCAAGGCTGAGGTGTCAGCCTGCAGTCAGAGTCGGGGGAGGGTTTGGATAAGGTTACACCAGAATCCCAGAGTCAGTAGTGAGAGTTCCCAAACTGGCATTAGGACCAGGGTAGGGTACACCTGAACACTTATGTTACCTTCTAAAGTGAACGTCTGGACTATTCCTGAAGGATCACTCACTCTGTCATTGGCCAGATATGAGGAAACACTTTCTAGATCCAGATGGTCATCACTGTTTGACCTGGTTTCAAAAACAATTTTTGATAATGTAAATTACATTACTGGTGTTTATTTTTGGCTTGTCTGGCTCATGGACCAATAAAATAGTGACAAATGTCCCGCTCACTCAGAAAACTGGAGCCAATATAAAAAAAATAAGTATTGTTTTTCAGACAGTTTTGCTGTCTGTTCACATTTGCTAGTTGTTTATGTATCCTTCTCATATCTGTCAGGCTTGTCTTTTATTTTGGCAGTCTGATGTGATGTTCCGTGAGTTGATAGCCAACGTTAAAAGTGGTAACTATGTTTAACATTAGTGGACACAGCAATTTATTTTGTTTACATCAACAATTTGCTGGCTATATTGATACATATTTATTTCCCTTTCTAGAATACAAGTTGGCAAACTGTCTAAATAATTCATGTATCACATGGTAGCCTGATTTGGCTTCAAACACGGTGGTCCGTGGATAACGTCACTGTGGAAGCCAGGCCAGGAAATGAGCCATAACCATATTACCACCTATCGTTGTGCAAAGCAGAGACAAGCAGACCAAAGTCACACAGTGACAACCACATGTTTGCTTCATCACAAAACCGAGCAGCAAATCCATTTAGTGAAGTACGTAACGGATTAGGATTTTATGAGAATCTCCATTAGCTACTGCCAGAAGCAGTAGCTCCGCTGCTTGGGTGCAAATAAACGCTAAAGGAGTACAACATGAAGAATACCGATTAAAAAACTAGTATCATGTTGTCATTTAAATATCGCAAGTAACAAACCATTACTTTATGTGACCTTTTATATAGCATTGCCAAGTTAATCTAATTTTCTGAGCTAATTCGGGATAGTGCAGATTTGAAGCAGTTTGCTACTAAAATACAGTATATCCCCAAGATTATGAAGTTTAGATTTTTCTGTGTGTTGATAGTTGTAAAACCAAATCCACACTGGCATCCCTTTGTGTTTTATTTTGTTGCACTTAAAAAAATACAAGGTTTATTCACATTGAACCTGTGGGGGAAACCCTGTAAGTTCTTCCAAGAACCCTTTAAAAAGTTTCTTGAAAGCATTTGAAGAACCTTTCAGGGGTACAGTTTTGAGCAGTAGGTTATTCATATGGTCCTTTAATATGTAAAATGTCATAGGTTACTTTTTTTGTCCAGACAGAATCAAAAACATGACTTACAAACATGACTCTGTGACCGAGGAGTGCTGTTTTGCTCTCTTTAATGATTTCTTATCAGATAGAGATTCATCAACCTGCAAATTGAAGATGGGGGGAGTGAATTATTTGTAAATGCATTTTTTTTTGTCACACTAGCTTTCCATGACTAACTTAAATACATGCCTGTTTTGGAACAACACACTGAAACACTTGCCCTTACATTCTTACCTTCAGGTGCTGCCGGAGTCTTAGTAGGACACCCTTTTGACACGGTTAAGGTAAGTTAAACCTTGTTTTGCTGGTTTCATGCCATTTTTTCTATGCAAATAAAGCTAGCAGTCAGTAAGTGAAATAGAGTTATTGTTTGTCTCAGATCAGCCATTAAAAACATCTGTATTGTATGTTAAAGTTAAAAATATTTTATTCTCCACAATATAACAGACACTTATATTAAAGCTGGAATCCTTAAAGGAATACATTTGGAGTTGTGATCATTTACAGCATATACCTGAGTCTGACCGACTCACGGGTACCATCTGTATGTCTCTGGTTGTAATTTGACAGAAGTTAAGCTAGCGAATGTCTAGCTTTGAGCAATTACTGAAAGGCTTGAAAGACAGGAAATGGAGCTTCTAACTTCTTTTAAGCTGTGTGGTTGACGACATAATCGTAGTTGCACATACAGTATATTGTGTATTTTGACTCTGTATTGTGTGTGTTACTAATAATTATGTAAAAGTAATCTCCCTCCATATTTCCCTATTGGTGCGGAGTCTGAGTGAAATTATCTAAAACCCTGAAGTATCCCTTTTAATTGTGAAGCTGCCAAATCTGTTTGATTTCAAAACAACTAATGAACGTCACTGCACACAGTGTTGAACTGCAGAATATGTTTTGTATCTACACAACACTTCTCTTCATTACAACCATTTGGTGTTCAGATTCTGAGGAGTCCATAGTTAATTGTGTTGATTGCTTAAACATCTTGCTTATATACAATGGTTTATGAGTCGACAAGCCCCTTGAACAGTCTTCACATTCTGCTGCCTTAAAATAAGATCTCAAAAGGGATCAAAGGAGATTTTTCTCCATAACATCTAGACAGCCATTTCCACATTCAAAGTGATAGAATGTTTCAGAAGCGTTCTCTGATGAATAAAAAATGAACCAAACAGAAACAAAGATGTCTTCATTTTTACACCCTAGACGTAATACTTAGTAGAAGCACGTTTTGCAGCCAACAACTTAAAATCTATTTGAATATTATTCTAAGAATAACGCAGATCACCTGGGATAACGTTGTTTTTGTCAAAATTGCTCAAGCCCAGTATGTTCTGTAAGGAGTCATTGATAGACATCAATATTCAAACCTTAAGTCTGTATGGACACTGCTGTAGTGGCAGAGAGACCTGTTAATTCTACAGGGTGTAAGATGAAATTTTGGGCACACACCGCCATGCTTGGTCATGATTATGATGGGCATTCAGATTAGTGTCTATTTACCTAAAAGAGACAGCTTACTGTTTCTTCAAATGGCTCTTCATGCAAAATGCTCAAAGTTGACCAATTTTCATGAAGTAAATATCTTGTCTCCAGTGTGAAGCCCCAGTAGTTGTCTACAGTTGTCAGATTGTGAAATGCCCATATTTTTATTTAAATGTCTTCACGTAATTTCACTGAACATATTTTGTGCACTGAGGATATACGATCTACCATGTAATACATTATTTGGTTAATTACATACAGATTATCATGTTCTTTTTAGTTTAAAAATAAATCTGGAACCTCTTTCACCATTGTGAGCTGATCAAAACTAGCAGTTTGTTTACAAACGACACATCAATACCCCAAGTGATACTCAAGGACTATTGAGGGAGAGCAAGAAAATGGCAAGCAAATAGTGTCCTGTTATTTGGCTTTGAGTAGCTAAATATATTTGTATGTAGGCTACCTTATGCAGGCAGAGGAGACTGATAAGGGTCTCTACACATACCTCTCAAGTCAAGCCCACAACCCTCTCACGGCTTATCTGTAAACTGTCTGGCTAGGTAGTTCAGTTAATGTTTAAGACAAACGCAGGGTTGCATCCCAGAATGGATAAAGGTAAATCACTTCTTAGATTTTCAGTCTAGTTCTTCAAGATCACTTTTACCCTTCTGTCCAGTGTCTGTGACCTTTTGCCCGTCTTAATCTTTTCTTTTTATTGGCCAGTCTGAGATGTCCTTTTCTTTGTAACTCTGCATAGAAGGCAAGCATCCCGGAGTCGCATCTTCTTCACTGTTGACGTTGAGACTGGTGTTTTGCGGGTACTGTTTAATGAAGCATGAAATAGCCTTCATTTCTCAGAACAAGAATAGACAGATGAGTTTTAGAAGAAAGTTCTTTAATTCTGGCCATTTTGAGCCTGAATTAAATAAAAGGCCTTAAAGTCTAAAATTGTCTTATTTCTTCGTTTTAAATGTCATAAAAAATATTGATGAAGTTCTGTTTGCACTGTGAATAGGTGATGCAAAAAATTTGTGGATTGTGAACGAATTTTAGCTCTGTTCGTGTGCAGAGGAACCACGATTTCAGTCAGTTTGTTAAATGTCATCAAGACACGTGACAGTTGGCTGCTTTTCTCCCAACAACGTTGTTCATGAGGTAGCTAGCTAGCTAGTATGCTAGGTAATTTAGCTAGCAACATAGTAGACATTGGCTGTTAAACGTCCGCTGGTATTAATGGGATTTCTCTCCCGGCATTTCTGTTCTGTTTGGTCGTATGTGTATCACAGACGACAGTCCCGCGGAGTACAGTCAATAACGTTATTGTAAGCAGTAGGCTTACTGCTGTAACTGTAGGTACAGGCACATATAGACAGACCGCGATTATCGACTACTTGAACCGAGAGAAAATTCTACCTACCGTATGCAAAAACTCATTCAGGGGTTTACACATGATCGCTACCGCGCCAGAGTTTGCGTTGGTTACCATAGTAACAACAATGCTCTGGTGAAGCTAGGTTTGGTATGTTTTCTAAAAATTACTTTGCAGATGTTGTACGTTTTTGTAAATTAAATAAAAATGAAAGACAGATTCGTGAAATAATGCAGTTGGCTAGGTAAGCAGAATATTTGTATTTCTTGTCTATGTGCAATATTATTCTTTTTATAATTATTAGGCTATAGGCCTGTTATAATTTTATTAATTATTATAGTTATTAGTGGAACGAAAGTACAAGACCGAACTAGAGATCACTACCCCTTTTGGCATCGAGATAAGTAAACCATTATATTCATGATGGGGACACTGATTGGCTACACACTGGTGGGAATTAAACAACATTGGAGGGAGATGCAGTAGCCTACTTCACTAACAATGCATGTAAGTGCTACAGTCATGTTCCCCTGTCGTTGCATGCAGATACGGAAGCACCTTAAACAGCTGCTAGTTTTGGTGCTCATCAACAACTAATGTCTGTAGGTGCCTTACTTAAGTCGAATTGTTGTCCTTATGTATTTTTTGCGTGGGGTTTTGTGAAATTGGTCTTTAATTGAAATCGAAGTGAAATTTAAAAAAGTCTTAAAGTCTTACATTTAACGTGCTGAAACCTGCAAGTCTTAAATTTAACTTGCTTGATACCCTGTTAATCATAAACTAGGGACGTCACTAGGCCTATTTTAGCCCCCCTAATATATTCATTAGCCTCCCCTAAATAAATCAGTATATCAGTCAATATATTTTCCCTGTGATTTCTTTTTTTCGTCAACCGTTCCATGACATCTTAAACTTCTTACAAGTTGTGTAGAAATTGTATAGAGTCGTGTTCGGCTGAGTTTCATGCTTTGAACATAAGTCGCTCAACTGACGCGAGTTCCTTTCTGTAAATAGTAGCTGACGTCTCCCTACTATCGGCCACCCCCATTATCGGTAGTTTCTAGTGGTCGGAGAACTAAATACTCTCAAGTTTAAAATGTAAATGCACTGGAAAACAACGGTGGGTTTTGCTAATAAATATACCCTTTCAGCTAGGCCACCACCATTTTTTATAGAAATGTATGCAGGCTAAAACATTTTGTTGAGATTTTAAAAATGTCATGCATGGAAATTGTTTTAGACAAGTTGCAATTTGTGAAATTTGACTTGCGCGACTGACCAGACGTCATGTAATATCAAAGCGATCAGTCTTTTTGCCGGACCGCATAAGTGGAGCCGGCCAAGAAGAGCGAATGTCTCTTAGTGAGTGAGTGAGTGACTGATTACTCCTTGTTAATTAAATAGCCTAGTGGTTAGAGACGTGGCCTGTCATGCAGGCGACCGGTGTGCGAGCCTCACTGCAGACAAAAAATACGCATTGGGATTTGTTCAGGATATACAAAAACTTTGCTGGCTACAGCCTTCAGTAGCTACGTTATATTAACTTAGCTATTGAAGGGGGGGATTTCTGGGGGAATTTCGAAGTAGGCATCCGTGCCTGCTTTTTGGGGTAATAGCCTATAGATCACAATATCTTGCGCAGTTCAAGAGGAGGGGATTCCACGATTCTCTCGTCTTTTCACTTGACGAAATAGTCAGTTATCTTCACCTATATTGCTAGTTATTGTATCAATGTCATTCACGAATGAAAGAAAATGCACGTTGTGCCATGAAATGAAATAGCTTTGGCAGTGTAAAGTTCATCTTCAGTCTCGCTAGCAATTACTCAATTCTTATTCCAAGTAGTAAGTAGATACTAGTAGGACTTATTACTGGCTAATAAAAGCCATACAGTTCATAGACTCACAATAATAAGTACGTACTTGTAGTACATAGTATGTAGTATGCGATTTGAGATTCAGCCAATGCTTTCGTTTTCCTCGTAGTTCACATAGCATAGTGATTAGCTATTCAGCTGTTGTTGTATGGATGACCATCTACAGTGATCATTGTACAAGACTACACTTTAATTCCGTTAATAAACTTTCTGTTGTTCACGTAACTTTTCTGGTTTTCTTTAGGCAAGCAAGCTAGCTACAACTTTCTAGTAGACACTTAAGAGAAGACTATGAACAGTCATTTGTAAGACAAATAAAAAGGAATTATAATGTAATTCAACAAAATAGTAAGGTGGCCTATAATTGGGATGGTGGCCAATAATAGGCGGTCATACTTTTTAGCTACATCACCAACCATCTACCTGAAAATATTAATATTTCCACAGAATTATGAGAAATTATCATTAATGACATGCTAGCTAACATTTTTGTCTCTAATAATCATCATAAACATTTATTTGATAAAATGATTACTAGTTGGTACAAGAAGGTGTATTTCAAAATTGCTGTTGGATATGCCGATAATAGGGGTCGTACGAGAAGTTATGCTTTGGCAGTGTAAAGTCGGTTTTAACGGAACATAGTTGCAAAACCGTGCCTGTTTCACAGAAACATGTTAATTTGGGTTTGAAGTCAACATATTTCAACGTATTCTGTTCAGAGGTTGGGAGATCTGGTTTATTTTTTTAAGTGTACATTTTTTTAATAACTTTATCCCGAGATTAATAGGCTAATGACTAAATATGTTTTGAAATGATTCAGCGAAATCGTGTTTAGAAATAGAATGTGTATGCAAATGTTCATTTACTATAAACTGTAGTTGACAAAAGTATTTAGGCTATATCAGGGTTCAACGTTAACTTTTTTTCTCACTGGCCCTATCGGGCCAGTTGGTCTGACATCTACTGGCCCGAACTGAATATAAAAAACATAATTGTATTTTACAGATGTATGTTAAAATCATATCATCAGAATATTGATTTATACCACAGATTTGCATGTGAAATGAGACATAAGAGCTGATACAAGCAATTGCTGTTTACATAAATATGATGCAACACACATCATTACTTTTTAATAAATGGTTTTCCAAATATTAGCTACTATAAATATCATTATCATCTTCATGAAGATGCTTCCTTATTTGATGTGACATGAAAGCATGAAAATAAAATAATTAAGTTTATATATTTATGGTAACATAAATATGTCGCAATACACTACCTGCACTAGTTGGTTGACTGGCTTCTTGTGTGTCACTGCTAGCAAACGCTTAGGCAGGCGTAGTTAACATGACACTGTCGACATGCCAGGTCCGTATGGTTTCTGTATCCATATTCACGGACTATGTCATGGTAGTTGTATATTCCCTTAATAAACAACCCTGCCATATCGGCTTTCTTCGGGAACGTACAACATGAACGGCGAAGTTTTCGCCTATTCGGAATAATTCATAATGCGTACATCGCTTCGACAGCGAGGAGATATGAACTCGGGACCTATAGTTCACAAGTCCACTTCTCTAACCACTATGCAATGGATAGTCAGTCACTCACTCACTCACTCACTCAGTAAGAGACATTCGCTCTTCTTAGTTGGCTCCCCTTACGCGTCTGGCAAAAATCGTTTTAGTAGCCTTGTTTTTCAGTCAATATTTTTTTAGTTATTGTATCCTCTTCGCTCGCCAACTACAGTAGTATCAGTGCCAGCACAGTGTACCGGAATGCCGTGTACAGGAATGCAGTGTACAGGATTGCAGTGGCGTAACTAGCTGGTGTGCAGGAGAAGGGCGGGTGTCGGTGCTTGGCCTCTCATCATTTTGTACATTTTTGTTTTAAATCGTGTTTCTATTGTGTTATCACAATCAGAAGCCAGTACATCTATGGAAGGATCCGCTTCACCGCGCTACGCCAGTGCCAGAATGCAGCCTACTCAGTCTGAACGAAAAGGCTAAATTAAACTTTTGTCAACTTTACTGTAGTTGACGCAAGTCTGACATTGTAAGGGACAGATCGGAATTTCACGAGACACGGAGGGAAATTGGGGAGGAGGGTCATTTAATTTTATAATCAATTTAATTTCAGTAGCCTGTCAGAATTTTCTGCCAGAATTTTGGAATTTATGTGTTGACTGGCTGAACATAGCTTATTTCTATATCACCTTTCCATTGGCTATTCGATCAGATCTCTTTGTGCTTGGCGTATGCAGATCGTGGATATAGCGCAATATGGTGGAAAAAAGGCTAGAAAAACCTACAAAGCAACAACCTTCTTGGTGTGGTGGTGTTATGGAAGGAACATAATAGTGAACTAAGTTCTTTACTCAAGAATTTACGAACCACTGTGATTCCGAGCAGGTTATGACATACCCAGTTGACAGTGTTTCTAATCAGACTTGTCGATGAGGCAGTAAGCCTAAAGAAGAAAATTGTTTAGTTGCAGGCTCAGCATCCTTTAAAGTATTTTCTCCATCTTCTACTCTATAAGTCGGCAATGGCAACCTTTGCGGGTTTCTTTTCCCTGCGATCAGCTTCTCTGTTTTTATATGAAGCCATCTATCCTGGAGCTCAAAACCTTTATCTTACACTAATATAGAATCATAGCAACTATACGATTTTATGATAATATGGATTTATTTGTAAATTAGAACAGTATAATTGGATTATAATCTGGTTCAGTGCAGGATCAGGACTAGAACTTCTTTCTTAATGTTTGTCTTTAGTTAAGGCTGATTAGTTGAAAAGCTTGTTAGTTGGTTGGATGGTGTAATAATCCTCGGGAGGCAGGTATGGATTCAAGCGCAGAGCGCTATGTTTATTAAAGGCAATGGTACAGGTAGGCAAATCCAAGCGAATAGTCAGGGCGGAACCTGGCAGGAGTCAAAACCGAAGTAATCCAACAAGAGAGGGCTAAGGTACAAGAGGAGTAAACAATGGACGTGGAATGAGATCAGGCAAGAGCTCGTTAACAGGAAATCCGATGGGCAAAAGTACAGGCAAGGAACAGGCTAAAGGCGTAGTCAGTGAGGATGGACAAAAACGATTCAAGGGATTGGTGGCGTGTTCGAGGGAATGAGGTGTGTGTGTGTGTGTGTGGGTGTGTTTGTGTGGGTGTGTGCAAGCTGGCACAGGACGTTGCAGATGGATAGATGGGTGGATTGTTTGGTCAGTCTCATACTTCAGTTGGTTCGTTGATCATCAGCGATGTCCATAATGCGGTGAGAAATTTCATTGTCTAGTTCAGCCAGCCTCAGATACTAGTCCTGGAGCTCTTTGTATTCAGGTGTGGTGTGCCTGCTAGAGCCCTGGTCCTTTTTATCTACAGTTGCGTCACCTTGAGTCGGGCTTACGGTGGCAGAAGAGTAGATTTCGATGTCTGACTGGTTCCCCTCATCAGGTGTTTTTGCGTTGACAGAGATGACAGTTCCAAGGGAGTTCAGATCAGGACTTGACAGTTCTCTCCCCAGACGGCTAAGCCCCGACGTCGGAGGACTGGGTGTGCCTTCATCTGAGATGTAATCTCCCCAGTCAGATGTGCTGGATAATTCTGAAGTGACTGTTATCATAGATTGTCTATAGAATGTGCTGCCAGCTTGTATCCCAACAGGGGTTTTGTCTCTCTTCTCTACTGGAAAGGATAGGGATGGCACACCTGGCAGGAGCTGCCAGTCCATTTGACTGTCCGGGGAACCTCTTCTGTTTCCCAATTACGTCAGTGAGCTTAAGGATTGGCAGCATTGGCATGAGGTTGAAGCAGAGGCTTGGAGAACCTGTGAAAGTTTGGTGTAAACCAGTCGAGAGAGTGAGGACAATGACTCTATGGAGCAGGAGGATGTGTTGATAGGAGGCTGGGAGAAAGGCCTGTTTGGAGACAACTCTGGGGTAATGCTGACCTTCTCGACATGGATTTTTCTTCCACCAGGATGATCTGATGTTCGAGATCCGGTTGATCCTCCATTCTTCTCCTTAGATAGTCTGTTTTTTTCTGGGTATGGAGCCCGCTGGTGTTTTTTCTTTCTTTTGGAAGACTTTGGACTTGTTGATTGGGAAGATTTTTTGCTTGATTCTTCATAATCATGGTCCGGAGTTCTGGTTCTTGAGCTCTGATCTGGTGGCTTTCCCCTGTCTGAGGGGGATCTTGGCTTACCAGAATAAAAAGATGTTGCACTGCTGTGGTTCTTATTTAGATTTTCTGAGTTTGAGCTATAATCGTCCTTTTCATTACAGCTGACTCCACAACAGGACAACATAAAAAGAAACTGAAAGGCAGCCGCAATCGGATGTTTTTTCTTTTTCTTCTAAGCTTTAACTTCCTCCTCTATATGCTCAGGTTGCCTCTTTGGGACATTTGGGCTCTGAGCTTGACCCATCTGAGATCAAAGTTGCTCTGCTCTGACAGTCTAATCTTCGTCTTGAATTTTCAGTCAAGGTACACAATACACAAAAATACTTATGTGCTCTCCTAAGCAATATGAAACAATATAAGAAACTCGCTGAAAGTTATGCGCTTTTATAAAGAGGAAGCCATAATGATGCTTTTCTATTGCAACCAGTGATGCAGTAATGGTAATAGTCAGCGTCGGCGTCACATATACATTACAACTCGCAGAGCCACGCCCATCGTTTGGGGAAACTACAGTTAGTCCCATAGGCAGCGATTAGAAATTGCTTTCTTTCAGCGCTCTTTCTGAAGTGGTCAGATAACAAATAAAATGCAGAAAAGTTGTTGTGCAGCCGGATGTAACTGTAACTAGCACCAATACCCAGGCGTTTTTTGTAAGGGTGGAAAGTATCAAGCCATTCCGGTCACCTTCCCCCCTGGGCCAGACTACACTTGAATCAGGGTATCTGCGGGTCCTTAAAAAGTCTTAAATTAATTTATCTAAATAAAAGGTCTTAAAGTCTTGAATTGTCTTATTTCGTCTTTTTAAAGGTCTTAAATATTTATTAAGTTCTGTTAGCACTGTGAATAGATGATGCAAAAAATGTGTGGTTTGTGAACACATTTTAGTTCTGGTCATGTGCAGTGGAACCACGATTTCAGTCAGGTTGTTAGATGTCATCAAGAAACGTGACGGTTGGCTGCTTTTCTCCCAAGTTCAATTTAAGTCTTAAATTGAACTTCCTGCAACAGAATTTCTAAGTGACCCCAAACTTTTGAACGGTAGTATATGTATAGGGGCAATACTGTGTAGAAGTGACTGAACTACCAAAATGGAAGTTGACAGATTTAACTAGTCAACTAAGTCAATTATTCGACTAATCGTCACAGCCCTAATGAGTTGTGGAAGACCAGGAGATTCTCACTTTGTCTTCCACAACTCACTCAGGCATCTAAAGCTTCTTCAATGTCTGATGCTCCATGTTCCTCCATTCCCATAACCGCTAATGCCTTGACAGAGAAATAATCAATGTGGCATAATCACCATAAAACCTAGCAGCAAAATCTGATCTCCTTTTGCATTACACCATTAATTTATCCCAAGAGGGATTTGAAATACACTTCAAATAAGGTCTGTTTCATCTAGGTTTACCCTGACTCAGCGTTTGTGCATCTAAAAATCCCCTTTGGATGAAATGAATTGTGTAATAACACAAAGAAACGCTTTTCAAGTTTTGCCGCAAGGTTTAATGGGGATTATGACTCATATTATTTCAGTCAATAGGATCAATATCTTCCCACTGACTCGACAGTATCAGCTCCAGATTCATCACAATTCTCTTTTGCCCGAGGCCATTAGAATTACGTAAGCTAAAATGAGTGCTCAGTGGCTTGTTGTCACCAAAAGTAGTTCTCCTTTTCTTTTTTCGCTTCATGGACTTCATATATAGTCTTGTTGCCAATCTTGCTCTTCCATTATGTCTGCAGTGTCTGAAGTAGCCCTCTCTTCTGAGTGTCCATTTTTGCTTAGGGGCAATAGTAGACTGGTCTCCTAGTAATCAGCATGGGAAGGTAAATTTGTGAACTGTGTGGGCCTTACCATCAATAAAATAGTGCAGTGCCTCCACCTAATAGGCTAACTCCACCTGCTACGGAGTCCGCCCACTCCGCCCTGATTGATTAAAAATGCTAATTCTTTTTACTTTTTGTAGACAAATTGGATATATCAATTTTTCATTGACCTGTATGGCTGAACATTTTGAAGACTGCTCAAGGGGGGTGAATGTACTTTCTCTAGCAACTGTAGGTCTACTGACTGGAAGATATCCTTGTTGTAACAGGGACTTTCTTCATTTCACAGAAGAGGTGTTACTCTGTTAGTAGATACTGCCTCAGAACAGTACACTGTAGTAAGTACGGCCAAGGTCGATCTATTCACCAGTGTCTCTGTCTCACTTTAACTGTCTTGGTTTTGTTAAATCACAACAAGCACAAGAATATGACCTTTCCCCTTTCAACAGTTAGCCATATTTAGCTGTTGGATGTCTAAGTGTGTTTACCAAATCGTGTCAGGGTGGTTTTTTTTGTAGATACTATATATTCTGTTTCCCTCCCTTTTGTTCCTATGTTGTGATATCATTGTCAGAAAGTGTTTGTTGGGAGGGTCAATTGGCTGTCAAGGCTCAATTAAACCTTTGACATCTGTTGTGTTTGTATTGCAGGTGAGACTCCAAGTCCAGAATGTTGACAAGCCTCTCTACCGTGGAACTTACCACTGTTTCCAGTCCATCATACGTCAGGAGTCAGTAAGTCCCACAAAAAAACCTTATATTTCATGGAAAACAATTTCCCAGTTTCACTTTAATCTGGTCATTAGCCCATGTCAATTTGTCATGTTTAACCACAGGGATACTGCGAATCTGCTTTGAGGAGTTAGCGATATTCTGTAAGATTAGAATTTTCTGTAACAGTTGAATTTCTATGGCCTAGTCCATTATAAAACGGGGTCTTTATATGCGTTTTGGCCTTTCACCCACACGTAAACTTTGTTTTAGGTCACTGAAAACTGACCTTTTGAAAAACCTTCATACCTTCTAGGGTGAAGATATTCAGAAACTCTGTTTTCAGTGTTTACGTGTAGACAGGGAAAACTGAGGTTTTGGCTAGCAACGTCAGTGTGCACCCTTATCTCCTTTGTTCACATGAGGTGATTTTGTGCAATGGTGGATGTAGCCAAAATAGTGCTGGTTTTAATCTTGCTAACAGGACTTTTTTTTACATGTTTACACATAAATGTACAGTTACTTTCCCACTATATTGAGGGACAGAGGTGTCAGAATGCGCTACGGAGGTCACTGCTACATCCAACCCTCGCCATTATTATTATCCTACCAGAACCAGTAATAACGTTTTCTGTTTTCTGATTGGCCAACATGGCTTTACGTTTAGGGTTATAGTGTCGCTTGTTGGTTTGGCATGCTCTTTGGCAGCGCTTGACAGTGTGTTTTTGCGTTTTCATGTGGACAGGGATTTTTTTTAAAAACAGTGCTTGTTATTTGGATTATTGGATTATTTAAAGAATGAAGGGAAAGAAACCTTTTAAAATACCTGTGTGCGTGTGGACTGGGCCTATGTCAGCGTGTTGTTGGCCTCAGGACCCAGTGGACTGGGCCTATGTCAGCGTGTTGTTGGCCTCAGGACCCAGTGGACTGGGCCTATGTCAGCGTGTTGTTGGCCTCAGGACCCAGTGGACTGGGCCTATGTCAGCGTGTGGTTGGCCTCAGGACCCAGTGGACTGGGCCTATGTCAGCGTGTGGTTGGCCTCAGGACCCAGTCCACTGGGTCCTATGTCAGCGTTTTGTTGGCCTCAGGACCCATGGCCCTGCTTGTTTTCATTCTAGCCCTTTAATTATCGAATAGGGACAGATGCAAAGTCATTAACAAAATGAAATTTACAACACTAGGATGCATTGCACCATACCACGTTAGTTTGCGCTAATTTACCAGTCCTGTAACTAGTGGCCAGGAGTTTGAATCCTGGTTGCAGCATACCAACAATGCCCCGGGGTTCTGCAGAAGGCGGGCCATTTGGGTCAGTGGCGCTTTAGTGAACCAGTGTATGTCTGATAGTGTTGTCTTGTCTCGTTGCTCTCTAGTGACTCCTTGTGACAGGTTTGGTGCCTCCAAGCTCAACGGTGGTTTGCGGTTAATTTTTTTGTCTGGCGGTGTATTCATCCCTGTACTTCTGGATGTGGTTGTTGTGTTAATTAAGTTAGTGTGTCCTTAGAAGTGCTGGTGTAATTACTATAGATATTTGTGGGTTAAGACTGTCAGAAAAGTACATAACCGGTTAAACGTATTTTGAGGAACAAGTAGCAGCCGGTCAGTCTGCTCACAGCTGTGTGTTTTTCTTAAACCATTGTTTCTTTCTCTTTTGTTATATAAGGCTTATAACAGGTTTTAAGAAGTCTGTACAAGGATTCAAAGACATGCACATTTAATTTTAAACACTCTTCATGCTGCACACTTTTCAATTGTATCGAATACAGTTTTTCTTCCATCCAGTCTTATCTTTTTCTCTCTCCTTCACCCTCCGTCTCCCCTTACCCTCTCGGTTTCCACCTCTGCCCAGATGTTCGGGCTGTACAAGGGCATCGGCTCCCCCATGATGGGCCTGACGTTTATCAACGCCATAGTGTTTGGAGTGCAGGGGAACGCCATGCGTTACCTGGGCCAGGACACCCCGACGAACCAGTTCCTGGCCGGGGCCGCCGCCGGGGCCATCCAATGTGTCATCTGCTGCCCCATGGAGCTGGCCAAGACACGCATGCAGATGCAAGGTAAGGGTGACCAACATGTCAGGCTTTTCCATTGGAGAGATGTTGTAATTGAAAAACGCTTGTAAACGGTCAGAATGAGAAGATGGCAGTCTTCACACATTTTATCATGATTTTACTTGGCTGAGGAATGATCAAAAAATGAATGTGAAACCACTGCTTTAGGAGACTTTCATATCAGGATTTCCTGGCGTTGTGGTTTGTAACGTTAATATAGTCATACCAGAAGGGTTCCCTGTTTCATTCATACCTATTCATTGGTTCCCTAAACTTCAGTTGGTGAAGTAAAGAAACTAACCACTAACTAGCAAGCAAATCGAAAGATTGGTGAATCACACCCTCTTTTCATTTCAGCCCCGTGTCTATCTCTAGCAAAGACAAGTTGCGAAACAACCAGTATGCTAGGAGCGAGTTCTTTGTTGTTATTTCTGGAGGCTTTGCTTCTTGTTTGCAAACATTTCTAACTAGCACTCATATCATAATATCCTATTTTAATTTAAAACAAATCTAGGTAGCTAGCATTATTGAGGGTGTGTATCACCCTTTTAGTTTAAGGGGTTCACCAATGGCACTACATTTTAATAAAAAGTTCTCAATACTTGGCCATCCATTTCATGTTTCTTCAAGAGTCAACCTTTCCATATTGGTGCCAATCAATAGTTTTTTAAAATTCTACTGTGTTACTAAGGCACTGGAGAAAAGAAGTCCAAGAGGAAGCTGTACAAGAACTCCCTGGATTGCCTGGCCCGTATCTACAAGCGCGAGGGGCTACTTGGGGTGAACCGTGGCATGGTCACCACCCTGATCCGAGAGACCCCCGGCTTTGGAGTCTACTTCCTGGCATATGATGTCCTGACACGTTCCATTGGCTGTGAACCCGATGACCCCTTCATGATCCCCAAGCTGCTATTTGCTGGTGGGATGTCTGGGATTGTCTCCTGGCTGTCCACCTATCCTGTTGATGTGATTAAGTCCCGCCTCCAGGCTGACGGTGTGGGCGGGGTCTACCAGTACAGCAGTATCGCTGACTGTGTACATCAGAGCGTGAGGAGGGAGGGGCTCCGAGTCTTCACACGAGGTCTCACCTCCACCCTGCTCAGGGCGTTTCCCGTCAACGCTGCCACCTTTGCCACCGTCACACTAGTGTTGATGTATGCCCGGGGGGCGGAGGAGCCCAAGGAATGTGAGTCGGCGCCCCCTGGTGGAGATCACCACCCTCAGCTACAGCAGCAGACCCAGGCCTCCAGCCTGTGACCTGAAGCTTGGAAGGGTTACTCCCACCTGAGGTCCTCTGCGGTGGGGTGGGGGGGTGGATCAAGGACGGGAAAATCGATAGTGGCCCAATTCTCTTTGAATCTCTGAATATGGAAATCTCTAGGCTCCTGATTCAGCTGTATCTGATCTATAAATAGTATGCAGTGTAAGACTTGTAAATATCATCTACTGGGGGGGTTCAAATGTTCAAAGCAACTTTTATTTCATGCCTTATGATATTTTAACAGTTTTTCAATTGAGAAGTCGAAGAACTAATATCTTTTGAGAGGTGAGACGAAGGTTCTGAACCCAAAGCGTGATTAGTCCCCCCTTCTCTGTGAGAGCTCTGTATTTCTTCAATAAACCAAATAAGTTGAGGATGCGGTTAGGGTTAGGTTGCTGGTACTAACCGCTTTGGCCAAAAGTCTACTAATGTAATGGTCTGGTTATGCAGCTCTTTTGTAGCTCTGTCCTCTATTTGCACAGGAAGAATATATATATTTAGATGTCTACTTTGGCCTCTAAGGACATTTTAGAAGTAGAGTGGTACTGTACTTGAATTAAAGCACTTCATGTTTGAACTGAAACACAACCTTTATTTGATCCATTTGTTAAGGCCTACAATGTGAATTTCTTTGATGGAAACACAAGTTAGTGTTGGCAATTGTCTTATCTTGTTGTGCGTTTGTTTTTTCAAATACATTTTTTATGGGAAAATGCGATGGGGAGGGAGGCCAATCTTGAAGTTATTTTGTTTTTGGTGTATTAATTGTAAGTATTAGATTAATTGTATTTTTGTTTTTAAAGATTTGATTGGCTAAATTGTTCTGTAAACATCAAAACAGCGTCATTTTCTAGATTGAGGACTGTGTGGTTGTGTAGAGGTTCGGCCGTGTTTGGTCAGTATACTTTTTATTTGAGCCTCAGTGTTATTGTGGTTGCTATTAAATATTCTGGGGATTTATTTTGGGCTGATAACCTATTCTCTCTTCTCATTTAACTGTTAATATATATGTTAACTTTTTTGAATATTAAGGATTTTAAATGGGGCATATAAAATCCATATTCCTAATGGTTTGTGAGCAACTGAGCCATATTTGACCACCCGGGCAGATATCTCTAAGAAGTGTATGATGGGAACATTTGTATGTTTTATATCAGTGTTTTCATGTAGTTCGCTACAGACATCTGTGGACCCAGATGAAGACACAAACTGAATTGTCCAATGCATTGCTGCTGTAAGGAGCTATCATTATGAAAAATGTCTCATCATAGTGAAAAATCACTATGATCTCCTTTGTGTTCTTTAAAATATCCTTCTCTAAAATGTCCACTATTATATCATAATGATTGTCTCTCACATATCCACTATGACATCATATGTACTGAATTGTTGAATGTAACAGTGTTTTTAGTTAAAGGGTCTGTTTTCATTGCAATTCTTGTCAGGCTGCTGTCCTTCAGAGTCCTTCAGGTTGTGGGGAAATGGGGATAGAAGCACTGTAAAGTGATGCAGAGTCAGATTTGCCAGTGTTAATT
>JACXGI010010464.1:8225-20889 GCA_016801175.1 Esox masquinongy
TGATGGGGAGGTGAGACAGAGGGGTAGTTATAGTGATGGGGAGGTGAGACAGAGGGGTAGTTATAGTGATGGGAGAGGTGAGACAGAGGGGTAGTTATAGTGATGGGAGAGGTGAGACAGAGGGGTAGTTATAGTGATGGGGAGGTGAGACAGAGGGGTAGTTATAGTGATGGGAGAGGTGAGACAGAGGGGTAGTTATAGTGATGGGGAGGTTTCTTCTGTTCAGGAGGTGTACTTGCTCACAATACTATAGTTATTAAGTTAGTTAGTCACCTCATCCTGAGAGGTCAGGAGGTGAATCCTCTTCACCTTACAGCTGGCCTTCAGCAACATCTCACAGAACCTCAGGAAGTTATACAACTGGGGGGCAGAGGTCAAAGTCAAAACACCACATGACCAAACCAGCATTCAAATAGAATCATGTCAAATCAACATTATTTGTGACTTTGCAAGAAATGCATTAAAATGTTTCTGTGACTTTGGGGAAAAAAATAGAAAATTAAAGACAGAAAGTATTAAAATAAACATAAATCTATACAACTCCGGAAAAAATTAAGAGACCACTGCACCTTTTTCTTTCCTTTCCAAAAAAGTTGAAAAGGAAAGTTTTGAATGAGGAACAGAAGCGTTCATTTGGCAGTGGTCTCTTAATTTTAACCCTTCTGTTCCTCACTCAAAACCTTCCTTTTCGACTTTTTTGGAAAGGAAAGAAAAAGGTGCAGTGGTCTCTTAATTTTCTCCGGAGCTGTATATTACCAGTCAAAGGTTTGGACACACCTACTCAATCAAGGGCATTTCGGGGTTTTTTCTATACAGAACTCCCTAGTACATTACCTTCCTGAAGCACATCACCTGGGGAATATGTTTAATACAGTTTACAGCGAAATCACCTGGTGAACATGTCGTATGTAAGGGTCCTCCACCCAGACCTCAGTGAGGCTCTCGCTGATGTAGGGCCTGAACAGAGACTCGTAGCTGTAGCCTGTAGAATCCTCTGCTATCCTGATCTGCTCATGGTACTTCCCCTCTGTCGGAGAGGAAGGAGGGACAAAAAAGAAAGGATGGAGAAGAAAGAAAATAAATTAAATGTCATGTGATCTACTATGCGCCAAAGTGGAGGTTTTTGTTTTTTTTAATCAAAGACGGGTATCCTAGCAGTTAGTGCATATGACTAGTAACTCATGTGGCTAGATCAAATCCCTCAGGGTGAAATGTGAAAATCTGTAATTCTGTGCCTGAGCAAGGCAGTTGACCCTAACAGCTCCCAGGTTTTAACGGGGAATGTGTTCTCAGTTAAATGACTTGGTAGAACAAAGGCAAAACAACGTGCCCTGCTCAAGGGCTGAACAACACCTTTCAGCTTTTTGACTCAGGATTTGAACAAGTGACCTTTTGTTAAATGTCACGACACACTAACCACTAGACTATCTACTGTTTACCTTCTTTTAGTTGGTTCACATGAACTTTGATCTGTTCTGCTCGCTCCATGTATCCCTTTATTTTCTGTCTGTAGTGGACTTTCTTTGCGTCATCCTTGACAGCTGTGAATAGACAGGTAGATCAGTTAAACAACTGTTACACCCAGAAGCTAATTTTGTGTGTTTTACCTTTAAGCACGTCCATCAGTAGTTGGATCCCCTCCTGGTAGCACACTAGCGACTCCTGGAAGCGCGAAGTCTGGTCCAGCTCCACTGCCCGCTTTAGCACGGAGATTGCAGAAGTCTCCATACCAGGGACTTGAGCCATTATTCACTATCTGGTAAAATTAACTAAGATTTGGGGAAATAGTGGATATTCGTAATTTTCTCAGTTAGAGTTCATACATGCTTCCCTTTAGTCGGTCCACAGCACAGCTCTAACTTCAGCTTATTATACAAGGTCTTTTTGTTTTTATCCGGGCATCTCTTCAATTGCAATGGCAATACAATACATCAATAGATCAATCCCACTTGTATGGTCTTGACTAAAATGTTCATGGTTAGAGCATATCTTAACCAAAAAAAGAGATTTTACTTTCACCAGTTAACAAAATAAAAAAACGGATGGCGGCAAATAAAATGACAACTTGCAGAACTGGGTTTAATTGCTTTCGTCCTTAGAGAGGTACGCAACAATAATAAATCCCCCAAGCAACACATCTACGGAAGCCAAAACGTCTACATTTTATATCAATGTAAATACCTGCTAATGAAATATATGTGTGAAAACAATGCAAAGAGATCGTCATAAAATATTACATAGTGACCACCCTTAGCGTTTAACTCGGGTATATTACTGAAAACATGTTTTTGAGTTAACATTATTGAAAGACATGTAGGAACTATATTGATGAAGTTTAGGATTAGTACGATGATATTTAAAAGTGACTATTATGCCGACGATTTCCGTTTCCGGTGAATGGAATGAGAATTAAACGTGAAACTTGGAATCTTGATTTCGGCTACTATTCTGATTTCTGCTATTTTTCTGTTTTATGCTAAACGAATTCGTAGATAAACGACACCCATTGTTGATCTGTAGGATTCAGTACAGTATTGGCATCCTTCTATGACAGTATTTGCCCTGTAACCTTGGCGTTTTGCTCTCCTATCAACTGATGAGTAAATATGTCAGTCTTGCGTCGCGGGATTTGCGTATGTTCACCAATTCAGGTATTATTAAAGACAGGCAGGAAACTAAGCAATCCGTTATATGTCTGGTTATTGGAACATTGTAGGATAATCAGACCGATTTAACTCCAGTTTTATGTAGCTTTTCTTTCATATTCATGTCTTGCATATTGTTTTTCTAGGCTTTAACAGAAACGACGCCTCTGCCTTGGTTCATTTCATTCCGCAGCAAGTTCACAAAATCGCGTATTTCTCAAGAGGTAAGGGCTGGTGCAAGTTCTTCAAGGGCATGCCCATTAAACCTAAATCTAGTGAAGGCCTCAACTGGAAGCGGGTTTCTTACCTAATGTTGTCAACTCGTTGGCCCATAACCTAATAGCAAAGACCATTGACATTTTATTTTGAAACACCCAATGACCTGTGTATGTTTCCTTCCCATATCTGCAGTTACTGGACCAGTGGTCTCAAGAACATGAAAAGTATGGTGGCAACCCGGAGCAGCCGCATAAGCTGCATGTAGTGACGAGGGTCAAGAGTGCCATGCGCCGGCCCTACTGGGAGAAGAAGATAGTAGAGGGACTCTGCCTGCAGAAGGTGGGCCTCCTATAAGCTTGGATTCATTTTATTAAACCTTTGACAGGTAGTTATGGTGACACAAACCATGCACCATTTTACAAAAATGAATCTAAACTTAAATCTCCTCACACCTCTGGGTTAAGCTGGGGAGTGGGCTGTATTACCCTAAAGGTTACATTTGTGAAGGTGTTTACTGAAGACCAGAAGTTGATTCTAAGATTCCTCATCCCTATGCCCTTTCAGCATTTGGTAGTATAAGACTTACATTCCTGTCTCCAACATGCTTTTGCTGTGATTATTCATTGTTCATCTTGTACTCAGGCGAATGTACCTGTAATTCACAAGAACATCCCTTCGGTCAATGGCCAGCTGAAATTCATCAAGCATCTAGTGAGGTAGGACTGCTCATTACTTATTAAATATATTAGCTACTGCGATGTTGATGTTGCTGTTTACCCATTGAATGTATGCTGGGTTGATCCAGGAAAGGATGACCAATTAAATGCACCAGAATTCTTTACGGATAGTCATTAATAACCCTAACCGCTTCACAACTTTGAGGACCTGAGGGGAACATGTCATGTCAGTAAATTTAATACGATACCGTGATAAATACATAAATTAATCATTCATTGATTGGTTGTGGTTTTTCCATTCTCCTAACGATACAGAGTAAAGTACCTGTTCATCTGAACACTGGTACCGTACCCTCAGGTATTAACAGCACACTTAGTCAATGTTATTAAAAAGGCTGTGGCTTACACTCAATGAGAAATATATTATATATATAATGTAAAATTGTTCATCAAAAAAATATTCTCAGAAACACAAATGTAGTTCTGGAGGTAACTTTGCTTTAGCTGCCATTCCTGGACCTGTCTCTGAAAGTTAGCTAAAAAGGGACAGAATACCAGCAATGAATACAGGTGACCAACACCTCCATTTTGTTCTCCCTTCAGGATCAAACCACTGAAGCTTCCCTATGGTCTGCCTGCTGAGGAAGACATGGCCGACACCTACCTGAACAGCAAGGGAGAGCTGATCGTACGCCGCCTCCTCAAGCCTGTAGAGCCCAGAACCATTGAGTCCTAGACACTTCCTCAAGCCTGTAGAGCCCAGAGTCCATGTACCTTTGTTCATTTCAGAGAAACACTTCTATATCACAAACCTATCCTACTATTATAGTTCAAATAAAACAATAACATTAACCTTTAAGTCATTTAGTTGACATGTACTATAATCTTTTCATACTGGCCATACGTGTTAATTTTATGTATAAAATATGTCCACAGAATAAAGGTTTTTAAGAAAAATGCAACAAAGCACCGATGCTGAGAAGCATTTATTAAGATCAGACAACTTTCAATAGAAAAACTCCAAAACCAGGGGTGTGTTCATTATGCCAAACAAAAACATTTCCCCAAGCAGAATTGAACAAAAATACAGGGAGGGAATACCTAAATTTGTCCAATAGAACATATTTTTGCCTTCACATTTCTCAACTAAAATGTTTTAGTTTTGCCGAATAAATACACCCCAGGGGTTTATTCATTCCACCTATTCTGTTGCAAATGGAATGATTGGCAAATGTTTCCATTGGGACAAATTCAGCTAAGTCACTCTACATTTCCTTTCAGTTTTTATGTTTTGCAACAGAATCAGCAGAATGAATTCACCCCTGTGCTACTATCACACACTGACAGGACTGGGAGGGCAGCGGTTGTGGAATGTCCTTGGCACTTCATTGTTGCTTGTTAACAGCTGTAGTTCAAGGCTCATTCTACTCATTAGGTCAACAAACGTAAATAACATGGATCAATGTTAAAGGGGAAATGTAACCATTTTTACCTTATTTTCAGTCTGTGATGGTAGGTGCAAATATGGATTTATGAAACAGTGACAATTTATAGAAATTCTGGTCAAAGACATTGGGAGAATGTCATTTTCATTGGGATGACCCAGGAAAATGTGACAACCTAATGTCCCGAATGAAAGAAAATGTATATTAAAACTTTAGGGAAACAGACTATGAGAAAATTAAATCACATGTAAAAATTAGTAACACAATCCCTTTAATATAGCTGGCAATAATGTGGCTCTTCCAAACGGTGAAATGAGTCCATATGAATTTCTCCAGTCAGTCTAATGGCTGGTTTCGCAGACACGGATTAAGCCTAGTCTAGGACTAAAAAATTCATCCAATAGAAAACTCCATTGATCTTGTTTTTTAGTCCTAGACTAGGGTTAATCTTTGAAACCAGCCCTAAATGTAATGAACTGAAACATTCCTGCACAGAACAAGCATTCTTAGCAGAGTTGCTCCAGTTAAACATGTGTTCAGTGGCTCAGTCAGGAATCCTCTTATTTTCAAGTAGGAAATAAATGTTGAATGAGAAAGCACTTGTGAATATATTAAACTAAAATATTACACAAACATCCATCCACTCACCCCAAAAAGCAACAATTTAATCCCTAACAGAATTTAAGTAATACACAAAGCATCACAGAAATTCTAAAACAACGAGGAAGGACAGGCAATAAACTACACGTCGGAAATGGTTCATGGTTCTGCCGGTTAGTGGGAAGTAGCCCTGAGAGTGACCAAGGTTGGTGGGTCTTCTAGTCGTCTTCTGAACCAGAGTCTGAATCGTACCCTCTTCCTCTGATGGTCTTCTTTTCCACCTTGGTGAACTTTGAACCAGGTTTCTGTGTCAGGGTGGGAGGCTCCATAAGGTTACCGCTGGGAGAGAAGACCAGAGGTGTGTTAGGAAGAATCACTTGAGACGTATCTCTGTTCCACTAATCAGACAGTGGTTGAGTTGAAAAGGCACAGCGTACTATTCCTCAAATAATTAGTCTAGAAATGTCTGACAAACACCTCAACCAGTTTACCACATCTCTCCTTGGGCATCTCCAGACCTTTCACATTTATAGCCCCAAATAAAGGTCAGTAAAACTAAAATATTTGATAATTGAATCAGGTGTGCCAGTTTAAGGTTAAAACCAAAATCATCTGTGGAGGCCCGAGGAGAGGTTTTGGAAACTGACCTAGAAAAAAAACGTTTAAACTTAAAATGTGTATCTGTAAGGGAATTCCCCAGTCAGTTCACCTGTAATTGATGATGTCGGGGCATCCCAGTCTCCACTCACCTGTAATTGATGATGTCGGAGCATCCCAGTCTCCACTCAAGCACGTCTGTTGGAAACTCATCTGTGTTTCCCATGTCAGTGAATCCCACCACATAGTCCTTGGTCTTCCCATCCTTCACCAATGCCAGAGTGGGAATCACCTTAATCCGCAGTCTCTCGGTCAGGAACGGCGCCTTGTCCACATTCAGTTTGATGAACTTGGTCTCCAGGTGCTTCTTGGCCAGGATGCTCAGGTGCTTGTCCAGAATTTTGCATCTTTTAGAAGGCAGCAGGGAGAAGACGGTCAGTGCTGTGGGAAAGCTTCTAGTAGTATAAATAAAGTTTTACTGCAATAAAGTTTTACAGGGCAATAAATCTCCAATCCTTTTTTAATTTTGTTTTAGAATGTAAGCTCAATTGGGACCTGTGCTAAATTAATTTTGTAGGACAAAACCAGAAAGACAGAAAAAAACTGTAATGCTGCTGTAGAGATCCTTTGTGGATGATTTGGGGTGGCAGATAGCCTAGCGATTACAGCATCTGACCACTGCTTTAAAGGATGCTGCAACCAAACGGTCAAAAGGGTGGGCCTTCTAACTTCATTGGTTGAATGATCTGTTACCGGGTTGGTAATTGGCTGATTTCTCCTCATGACTTCAACAGGGTCACTGGGAGCCATCAGCCCAGTAATTATATTGAAGTTGACCACTTTAGCACCGATGTCTCTGCTCAAATGGAAACAGATGCTATAATCGTATGGATACATAGACCTCATAAGACCCCTGTCTGTCTATTTTATGTTGCCAACCTGAAGGTGGAGTCTCTGTAGAAATGGCAGACGACGCGATTGCTCTCTTTCACCTCTGGGAAGAAGTCTTTCTCACTGGCAATCTCCTTGTACTCCCCGTGACCTTTAGACAACCATTCCTGAGAGAACAAACCAGTGATCATTGGTCATCCACCACATTGCTGCTCTTAGCCTGAGCCCCCAACCTCCACTTACCTGCTTCTGTTTCTGGGATTTCTTGAGAGCCTCTAACCTCCTCTCCTTCAGCTTTTCCATCTCGTCGTCATCCATGCGCTCTAACTTTCCCAGCTCAGCGTCTAGCTTCTCCTCAACCATCCTGGCTGACTGCAGGACCTGTTGCTCCAGTGCCTTGGCCATGATTTCCATAGACTGACTCGCCATGACTAAGAGCTGCACGAAACCTCTGACACTCACTATACCAGAGAGAAAAAGGGATGGGCGAAGAAAGGTGGAGGGGGGCGGTCAGAAGAGAACGTAGAACTTCAGAACGGGCTAGTGTCCATGGTAACGACACACCTTATTGACGTTTAAACGTGATCACAAACAAGTCACTTAATTAACCACCTTATTTTTAAAATTTAAAACTCGTCATTAAATATAACTTTAAACCAAAAACTATTTAGAGTTGCCATTTGATGACAGTGACAAATTATTCAACCAACTAGCTGCAGTCAGTAGTTAGCTAGGAACTGTAGTGTAGTGTAACTAACTACCTAGGCTTCTTACTAATACTATCCGTTAGCTAGGTTATCATTGACAAGTTAGCGAGCTACAGTAACCACTACTGGCTGATGTCGCTAGACAAAGTCCCAGTCTTATAACCACGTCAACTAATTAATATTAGATGTTTATTAAATACGGTATTCATATCACAAGTTCAGAAAATGAGATTGTTACATTAATTTTTTTACGCGTTGTGCTGTAAGTGTAATGAACAGGATATAGAATTACTGGCGTCGTTTTAGCATAGCAAGCGGTCTTACCAATTGTAGAACAGCTGGGCTAGCAAAACATGTAATGTAGCAACTGCGTAACCACTGAACACTCACTAACAATAGCTAGCTAGCTAGTTAGCTAGCTAGCATAACTTGTACTGCAGCGACACGCTAATGTTGGCCAGCTGGTCCTGTCTACCAAATTACGTGAACACAAAGAGCCATCAAAAACACCCAACGTTCTTGCACAGACCCTCAAGACCACAACAGAAAGTTATCACTTCATTCGCACGACAGTTACCAAGCAGTCTAACCTACTCACCAAAAACGGTCCCTATGTGCAGACACAATACCAAGTCACGATAGCCTACGCATATGTCTGCAGACCGCTACGCGCGCCGTGGACCACGCAGGAGACGTGAAGCACGCACTTTGACCAAGGCTTTGCGTCACAGTTAAGTAAAATAAAAATCCTACTTGTCAATATGCACCGTAAAAAAATACAGAAAATATATTACTAAGGTAGCACTTTTTTTCAATTATATTCTCTAATAGTATTTTAATGTATAACCAAACAGTTTGTTATTATAGGCAAATTATTGGCCAATGAACCCACGTTTGCCCGGCGACTCAAAAGGAAATCATACCCACCTACACACTTCTATGCCAGGGCAAGGAGTACGGTGGCCCACAGGGGGCAAAAATGGGAACAACACAAGATCAGTGGTCCACGTTAAAGGGGTCAGTGCTTAATTTGAGCCGGATCCTGACGGAAACTGAACAAAATCTGAAAGGTGCCGGTCTTGGACCGAAAACCGACCACTGCCAGTATCGAACCTCGCTTACAAATTAAGCACTACTGGGTACCCAGGCAATCAAACCATTAGCTAGCAAACTACTGAGGTAGTTAATGGGCTAGTCCCAATTCAGTTTGTCTATAAAAATGACTGTGACCACTTAGGTAACTGCAAGGTTGGCGTAGTCATTCCTTTTCTACTGCAAAAACAACTCCAAATCACATGAAAACTCAAATTGTAATTTCAATCAAGAAGTTCCAAGTTTATTATCAAGTTCTTAGAAAACATACAAATGAAGTCACAGCTTCAGGTCTTCAGGCACAGGTCAGTCATTGGACAGGTACACTGACCAATGAGATACTTCCTTCTGGCCCTTCCCTTTTGTAGAGTTATGGCAGATGAGGATAGGTGAGTATTTTACAGTCACTCAGAGACCACAGCATCAACATTTTAATGATGATTCACCATAAACTCAAAACAAAAGGTTGTCCGTCTGCCTCTCACATCCAGAACTACATTCATTTCACCAGAACACCAACTGTTATATGATCACAAATTGGGTCCAGAAGCCATTTCAAATCCACCATGTCTATAACTCTGTTGATGTCATAAAGAGAACAAACCTGTCAGTTATTTTGTTTCTGGAGGCATTTCCCTGCTCAGCAGTTGCTTGCCAGGTTATCATAATACACAGACCGATTGCTATATGTAGTTAATTCATATCTACATTGGGTTGTTGGTTCAATTCCCAAGGGGTGCCAGTTAGAGAATTTAGGCACTGACTCCTGTCAGTTGCTCAGGCTAAGAGCGTCTGATAAATTATTTAAATGTAAAAATACCGATCCAAATGTGGTTCTGTCTGTTAGGTAACGTATGAGCAGGGGAACACACCCAATAACTTGGTATACCGTGATGTCACAAGTGTGACATTGTGTATAATGATTTCTTCTGATGTCATAGAAAGCAGTGACAGCATAAAGGTCCGTCCGGGTGAATCAGGAAACTGTCCGAAATGCCGCCTCCTCCTCCCCTATATGAATAAATCTGCAACAGCTGCGCAGCACCTATCCAAAGACACACGGTTTTGCCTTCCCCCATATTTCTTCACCAGAGCGGTTGAAGGGTGGGAGGAACGTTTTGACCATTGTGATTTTGTGTCTTAGCTAACCAAAAAGAAGTTGCATAAAATAGTAAAGTAAGGGCTTTGGCCAGCTTCTGGTCTCCACGAGCACGCACACACGCACGCACACAGAATTGCATTTGAAGTGAGGACCGGAAATGTAGTATCATTTAATAAAACTATTTTCCCTACATCCTCTAGCCTCTAACCCTACATATAAGACTTGCTCTAAGTGGTTCCCAACCTTTTTCAGTTACTGTCCCCCCAACAAGATATTTCTTTGCTTGGAGTACCCCTTCATGTTAATTTTACCAGTAAGCCCACGGTGTCATGAATTTTCTCAAGTACCCCTGTGGCGAGGCCAAGTACCCCCAGGGGTCATAGTACCCCTGGTTGGGAACCACTGCAAACCTTACCCGAACCTTGACCCAACCTGAATCTTAACCTCGATAACCTACTTTTATGCCTAAACCTAACCCTGACCTAAAATATTGTCAATGTAAGGGCTTGCTAGAAGGTCCTCACTTTAATAGCAATTTGAGTGCATAGGCACACACGCACACGCATGCACGCACGCGCACCCATGATGAAAGAGCACTAACAACAGTTAATAGAACAGTACTTGTAAACAATACAAGAGAAAACAAAAACATCTACATAGAAACAAGCTTTTTCTTTTGAGGCAAAGTTGAAAACACTATTTACATGCTATAACGACGTTCGGCACTTTCTTTTTTTTGCAGAGGAAAAGTATAAAAGTATATTTTCAAAACAAACCGAAGACCACTCCTCAAGCCAGGTATTTTGGCTGTTTTTTGCTACTGTGTCAGTTTGCAGATACTTCTGTGGCTTCGGTGACAGAGCTTGGAGTAACAAAATCACTAACAAAAACCAGAAATTACAGAAATAGATTCAGGAGGAGTAGAGGTCTGCCATCATTCTACTTCTGATCCTGGACACCACAGAACAGGCGAAGGGGAACTACACAGTCGAGACGGCAAGGACACTCCGTGGCAACCATATTTAGGCATCAGTCTGTCCTACACTGTCATGACTGGCATTTTCCCAGACCCAGTGGCCAAACCAGCCGTCACTCAGAGTTCCAGTAGGTCCTGACAAATGGGGTCCCTGCCCCTCCCCCCAGCCCACGGATGTTTGGACCGTATGTTTTGGGTCAGGTTTACGGTCCGGCTGCTGGTCTAGTTCCCGGTTCTGCGGACGTGCTTCAATGGCGTCGGGACAGAATGCGGGTCAGGTTGTCATAGTGATAGAGAGCTACTGTAGTGATGTCAGAATGCCCCGGCACTCTTCAGACAGGATCATGAGGCAATAATGGTCAGGTGACAACAGATTACTGGTGTAGAGAGTTTCGGACTGAACAGGATCCCAGGATGTTTGGTATCCCCCTCAAACTAGTACCCCAACAGAGCAGCCCCCCGACACGGTGTCATCTGAGATGCAGCCAGGTCTTTCCTACGTGATCTTCAGGGTGCTCCCATAAGTCTGTTGCACCACCACCTGAACATTGTCCAGGATGAAGTCAAAGGCCATGCACCAGACAGACTCCACGGACTGCTGCATCAACCTGCCATCACACAGAACACACGTTAGCACAGCAATGGAGAAGCGGACACGTTAGCACAGCAATGGTGAAGAGGACACGTTAGCACACCAGTTGAGAATAGGACCAGTGGAACTGAACTGGTCAAATCATTTAGCAGACTCAACTTTATCACTAAATCAAGTCATTGCTTCATTACTGCATGAAACAAAAAGAGGGCCCAGGATTTTAGCCAGTCTTTGCACACACTACGGTTGAATCAGGCGACACGCCAACACACTTGTTTCTTTATCTGTGGATTTGTATGACCATTATATATATTTAAGATGTCTTTAGGCGTTTTTTGCTTTGTTGAAAGAGAGACCGGGAAATGATAAGTGTGTTTTGCTGAAACAGCTCTGGGATGAATTTGAACACACTACTGCAGGGTTAAACCACATCAATCACTAAAAATACTTATTTACTGCTGCATTCTAGAATGATGTCCATTTCTTGAACCAAGACCTGCGTGAACTTAAGACTCAGTGGAAATGAGTCACCATGACTGGACAATACCTCTTCATGCACTTGATGACTAGATCAAGTTTCTCCAGGTCTTTGTCCTCAATCAGATCAGTGCAGTACTTCACAACCTGTAGAATGTCCTCCTCCATCGGGTCTAAGGGGAGAAACACTAAAATATAAATTTTGACAAAACAACATTAATTAACGCGCAAGCCCCGCTCACCTGAGGACCTGACCTCTTCCATGTCCTGTATTTTTATCATATAACGAATATTTTTCTATTAACTGTGCTTATTTTTTGCATATTTTGTTATAAAAAATATAGCAAAGTAACTTTTGTATGACTAAATTAGCATTTCTTGAAATTAGAAGCAACAGTTTTATTTTATGTCAGGGTACTCAAAAAGACCTGCACACGTTAATGGCTGAAATGAGCTCAATGGAAAAACAAAAGTTTTCCGTCATCTTTAAAAATACAAATTCTAAAGTTGAAACATTTTATGAGCCGTAATGAAAACACCTTCCAAAAATCAACATCAGGATTGTTGTGATATTACATCTGACAGTATTTATCTATAGATTCAATCTAAAGCCAGATGTTTCATGATTCTTCTCTGGGCAACTG
>JACXGI010010465.1:0-20636 GCA_016801175.1 Esox masquinongy
AAAATGTCAGGAAAATCCTACTAGAACAGCTGAACTTTATTTGTGATTAATCAGAGTCACTTTAAATGATGGCAGGTGTGTAATGACTTCTATTTAACATGAGTTTGAATGTGATTGGTTAATTCTGAACACAGCCACATCCCCAGTTATAAGAGGGTGTGCACACTTATGCAACCAGGTTATTGTAAGGTTTTTATTTCATTTTCCCCCTCGAAGACTTCAGTTTGTTTTTCAATTGAATTGTTCACATTATAGGTCACATATAAAGTGGAAAAAGTTCTGACATGATTTGTCTTTGTCTCATTCTTTTACATCACAAAACCTGGCATTTCAACAGGGGTTTGTAGACTTTTTATATCCACTGTACATGCAATAGGGCAGTGGTAGTGGTTAATTAAAATAGTGGTTAGTTAATAGAGAACCCACTCAAATCATGGGAGAGATGTATTGAGTTATAAATTGGAATGCAGCAAAGTTGTCTTCAAATGAATGTTCCATTATCTTCTCATCATATAGATGATTGCTCACAGGTATATATATACATGAGAGGCATGGCTACTTATAACAATGCATTTAAATTCTATGGCCCACAAGCCACTCTCCCACATTCTACCCCCCAAGCCAAAAGGTCAATGTACAGTGGATATAAAAAGTCTACACACCCCTGTGAAAATGGATTAACTGGATTAACCGCAGAGGCTTTCAAACCAGCCTTCCCCAATGACACATCTTACTGGCACAGCACCAGGGCTAGACCAAAGGCATCAACTCCAGCGGACTTGGTCTGACATTGTACGCTGCAGAGGCAAATCCAGCAAGAAATCAAATAGAGCACCAACCCTCAATCCACCACCTGAACTCTCACTGCAAAACAGGTATGATCCACTGACTCGGAATGAAATGTGTGTAAATGGACCTAGGGAAGCTAACCACAACACTAGCATTAAGGCTAACCAAAATCCAATAAATAGCCTTAAAACCACTGATAGGACAAGAGAAAGAAAAAAGTTTGCTAACTCCACATTTGATAAACAAGATACTACCTTGATTGGGGACGATATAACCAAGCATATCAGAAAGGCAATGACTGAAAACCTAACCATGGCTGACACATCGGCTAGAGCTAACAGAAATGTTGCCAGTTATTCTCTCTACACATCCAAGCAACATGCAGATTATTATCCACATTGGGTCTTTTGACATTCTACGAAGGAAAACTGTCTCTGAGATCCTGAAAAATGATTTTTCTATGCTACTGGAGAAAATAAACAACTTCCAACAACATGTTTTCATCTCAGGCCCCATTCCAACCTTGGGGAAAGGAATATCTTTTAGTAGACTCCTTGGACTGAATACATGGCTGACATCGGCATGCCTCAGTCACGGGATTAAGTTTATTCACAATTTCATTATCTTTTGGAACTGTAAAGACCGCTTTAGACCTGATTGGGTTCATCCAAACATCATGGAATGCCGGCTGCTTGGTGCCAACATACGTCACGCTCTTGGAATGCCATTTCCAAACAAGATAAGCGTGAAGGACAGTACTCATAGGCAGAGTACCCACCCTCCCTCACCTGACCTTCTGACTAAAATACCCCAATGCTTCCAGAAGTTGTCCTTGTCCCAAACGGGGGCACAACAACTCCCATCCCCCCCTCTACCACACTCCCCCTCTACCATACTCACCCTCCTCCCCTCCACCACACTCATCAATCAGGGAGCTAGTTCTACCCAAAGAGAGCAGAGCACATCATCAACAACCTTGTCCTTTATTTCCACAGAGCACAGAATATACTCGGGGATGTGCTTCGGGTCCCTGCTATTGTGAAAATAGCAATGCCGACTGTTTAGAGTATAAGCTAGGACACGGTATATCAATTTCTGTGTTGATTAGAAATAGAAGGAATCGAGTGCATGCAACTTATAAAGTAAACCTGTCTAATCATCGGATCTCTCACCAACAAATCATTCTTTGTAAATGACATTATAATATCCTACAACCTAGATTTTATGTTTCTAACTGAAACGGGGCTAACAGAAGATTGTTGTGCAACTGTTCTCAACGAGACAGCACCTGAAAAATTTGGTTATTTGAATACGTGTCGAAATGGAAGGAAAGGAGGAGGAGTGGGTGCCCTATTCTAAGATACATTCCAGTGCAAAGAAAATACACTTGGTAATTTTATTTATTTTGAATACCTCTGTTTTACATTGAAGGGTACCCCCAAAATTTAGTTTTTAACCATTTACAGACCTCCACGATATTCTGCAAATTGTATTGATGATTTTGCTGAACTACTCTCTGTTACATCAGTCAATTATAACTTGTTTATTATTACAGGGGATTTTAACATCCACATAGATAATAATACGGACAATAATGCCAAAGAACCTTTTGCACTACTTGACACTTTTGATCTCACTCAACATGTGAAAGAGCGTACACACACTCGAGGCCACATTCTAGATTTGGTTATCTCTAAAGGTCTTGATATTTCCTCTGTCATGGTTAAAGGCTTGGCCTTGTCTGATCATTTCTGTGTCTTTTTTTGAATCACTGATCACCCCAGATGTTTCAGTAAACTCTGTTTCTGTTAAGAAAAGGTATATTAATGAGAGTACCAATGCTCAGTTTGTGGAAGCCATAAAGTGCTGAGTCTGCTGATGTACTCCTGTATAATTTTAATAGTAAAATATTGAATGTCCTGGATTGTGTTGCACCAGCAAAGGTAAAGAAAACTATGTGCAAACAGAAAACACCATGGAGAACCACCATGATGGTAAGCGCCCTGAAAAGAGAATGCAGGATAGCGGAACTTAAGTGGAGGAAAACTAAACTTCAAATCCACTATGACATCTATAAATAAAGCCTTTGGTAGCTTCAACAAGGAGTTATGCAGGGCCAGACAGCAACATTTATCGGGAATGATCAACAAGAATATCTGCACTCTATTTGCCATGGTCGACAAGCTTACAAACCCCTTAAAGCAGATAGCATCAGAACTCATGTCCACTGTGAAATGTAATGAATTTACTAAAGTTTCTTTAGTGAAAAAATTCAAAGTATTAGACGGACCATCAGAACTACACAGTTAAACAAGGCCATTGTACTGTCACTATGACCACCAAGACATTACTTGGTTATTATGTTGTAATTTAATACAATTAATCAAAAATACCAAGGGACAAACCTACGACATCTTAAAGCTTCCACATGTTGTTTCGACACACTGCCATCTGACTTTTTTAAAACTATTTTTAACTCTATAATGGACGTAAAGCAAAACAGTTAACAGCTCACTGCAATCAGGCATTTTCTCAACGTCATAAAAACAAAGCTGCCATTAAGCCCCTATTTAAAAAAAAGAACACTGGATGCATCTATAGTTCCGGAAAAAATTAAGAGACCACTGAACCTTTTTCTTTCCTTTCCAAAAATGTTGGAAAGGAAAGTTTTGAGAGAGGAACAGAAGCCTTCAATTTGCAGTGGTCTCTTAATTTTAACCCTTCTGTTCCTCACTCAAAACCTTCCATTTCGACTTTTTTGGAATGGAAAGAAAAAGGTGCAGTGGTCTCTTAATTTTTTCCGGAGCTGTATATTGAAAACATTTTGACCTTTATCAAATATCCCTTTTATAGCCAAGATCATTGAAAAGGTTTTCTTAAATCAACTCAGGAATTTTGAGAACTCAAGCAGTCTCTTAGACAAATTTCAGTCAGACTTCCGACCTCACCACAGTATTGAAACAGCCCTGATAATAGTTTTAAATGATGTATGGCTGAATATTGATTCCGATAAGATAACAGCTCTGGTTCTATTAGATCTTAGTGCAGCATTTGACACTGTAGATCATAGAACACTTTGAGATAGGCTGGAAAATTGGGTAGGACTCTCCGGGACAGTCCTTAATTGATTCAGATCTTATCTAGATGGCCGGAGTTACTTTGTCACCATTGGTAATCATGAATCTGATAGGGTGGCTATGACATGCAGAGTTTCCCAGGGATCAGTTCTCGGACCGCTTCTGTTCAATCTCTATATGCTACCTCTGGGCCAAATTCTACAGAACAACAACATTAACTACCATAGCTATGCCGATGATACTCAAATATATATGGCTATCGAACTGTATGACAACAGCTCAATAGACTTACTGTGTCACTGTATAGAGCACATAAATACCTGGATGAACCAAAATTGTCTACAATTAAACCAAGATAAAACAGAGATTATTGTGTTTGGCAACAAAAATAAAAGAACTAGTAATAGTAAAGAGTTGGATTCTCTGGCCCTAAAAACCAGGGACCAAGTGCGTAATCTTGGTGTTCTGATAGACTCAGACCTCACATTTAACAGTCATATCAAAGCGACCACCAAAACAGCATTCTATCATCTTAAAAATATAGCCAGAATCAAGGGCTTGGTGTCCCAAAAAGACCAAGAGAAGCTCATCCATGCTTTCATCTCTAGTAGGGTTGACTACTGTAATGGCCTCTTAACTGGACTCTCCAAAAAGACTGTAAAACAGATGCAGCTCATTCAGAATGCTGCTGCTAGAATGTTAACCAGGACCAAGGGAACAGAGCACACCACTCCGGTTCATAAGTCTTTGCACTGGCTTCCAGTCAGTTACAGAAAAGATTTTAAAGTGGTGCTTTTAGTTTATAAATGAATGGTTTAGGCCCCAAATGAATTTCTGATATGTTTGAAGAATATAAACCTAGCAGGGCTCTTAGATCCATGAACACAGGTCATCTAGTAGAATCCAGAGTCCAAACTAAACAGGTCAAGCTGTGTTTAGCTTAGCAGTTATGCTGCACAGAACTGGAATAAACTACCAGAAGATCTTAGACGTGCCCCAAATGTATCAATTTTTAAATCCAGGTTAAAAACACTTCTCTTTTCACATGCCCATGACTGAGCACTTAAACTTAACCGCACTGTTTAGCCTTACAGCTTTTATAGCTTTCTATGTTTTTATCCCGTTTTTATTCTATTTCTATTTTCTTATTTTGTTTTATTATTATGATGTTGTTTTGATGTTTTCATTAGAGTATTTCTTTTTATGCTATTGTATTTTTATATTTTTTCTTTGTAAAGCACACTGAATTGCTTCTATGTATGAATTGTGCAATATAAAAAAACTTGCTTGCTAATAAGGCAGAGTACCTTAACAGAATGAGCTCTCCCATACATTGAACCACAGTAAAAGAGGTCAGGCCATCTGGTTCCCAGATGCCTTAAATCTAGTTTTAGCTTAATTTTTTGGGCTCAACACTACAAAGATGATATTCATCCATTCATCCGTATTGGTGGTGGAAATTGTTGATAAATTTAAATATCTTGTTGGTATCAAGTTAGCCTTTGGTCAAACTGTGATTGCTGCTTTTTTGTGTGTGTTTCATTTTATATTTTGTAGATTATAAATGCGTATCTTTCACTTAGCCACCTTTCCTGTTACTTACCTCTGGCAGACATTTTTTTGACATAGTACTTGGTCAGATAACCTGTTACCTACAGGATGTAATCCATTGTGTGGTGACTTTGATGTCACGAAGCACAGCACTTACTTGGGTGAACTAATAACATTGCTTTACGTATATCCGGTTAGGTTCCTGGACAGCAAAACTCAAAAATCAATGACAGTGTTTAGAACTTTTTGGGCTCTCAATTCAATGACAGAAATAAAACTAGCTATGTTAAGTAACACCAAACCCGTGTAATAATACATGTTTAACTCAAACCCAGATGTACTACACCTAGTTATTAACAAGCCAGTTCACCTTATTAGCCTGCAGTAGCTAGGTAGCAACATTTGGTAACATATAAGATAACAAGAATGTGTAGGTAGTGGGTCACGGTTCAATCATGGTTATTTTGCATCTAATTTTTCCTTTCTGTCATATATTTTGATTGAAGAGCCGAAAACATTTAGTGACAACAATATGCTTAGATAGAAAATATCTGCATCTGTGCCTGCATTTAAAATACATAATGTTACATGTAATGGGTATCGTGTCATGCACTCTTGCAGTACATTTGGCAGGAGAAATAGGCTGTACCACAGCAATTGATAACATAGTAGTAAAACCAAACCATAATGCATGCAGTGTTTTACTATCCCCACAAGATAGCATAGTGCACACAGCCGACTTGGGACAGCATCAGAATTCAATAGCTTTTTTTTATAGCACCCCTTTTCGATTTGAACAATACCTTCCATACAGATAGGTCCGGAAATATTTGGACACTGACACAATTTTCTTAATTATGGCTCTGTATGCCACCACAACGGATTTGAAATGAAACAACTGAGACGCAATTCAAGTGCAGACTTTCAGCTGTAATTCAAGGGGTTGAACAAAAATATTGCATGAAATGTTTAGGAATTGCAACCATTTTCATACACAGTCTCCTTATTTCAGGGGCTCAAATGTATTTTGCAGAATATTCCACTTCTTTGCCTTAAAAAACTCCTGGGTTACTATCGCAGTATGTTTTGAATCATTGTCCATCTGTAAACTTCACTGAATTTGGCTGAACCTGAGTAGAAAATGTATCCCATTACACTTCAGAATTCATCCGGCTGCATCTGTTTTCTGTCACATCATCAATAAACACTAGTGACCCGGTGCCATTGGAAGCCATGCATGCCCATGCCATCACACTGCCTCCACCGTGTTTTACAGATGTGGTATGCTTCGGATCGTGAGCCGTTCCAAGCCTTCTCCATACTTTTGTCTTCCCATCATTCTGGTAGAGGTTGATCTTAGATTCATCTGTCCAAGGAAGGCTGTTCCACAACTGGGCTGGCTTTTTTAGATGTTTTTTGGCAAAGTCTAATCTGTCCTTTCTATTCTTGAGGCTTATGAATGGTTTGCACCTTGTGGTGAACCTTCTGTATTTGCTTCTCCAAGTCTTCTCTTTATGGTAGACTTGGATAATGATATGCCTACCTCCTGAGAGTGTTCTTCACTTGGCTGGATGTTAAGAAAGTGTTTTTTCCTTACCATGGAAAGGATCCTATGATTATCCACCACTGTTGTCTTCTGTCCAGGCCTTTTTGTGTTGCAGAGCTCACCAGTGCATTATTTTTTTTCAGAATGTACCAAACTGTTGATTTGGCCACTCCTAAGGATTCTGCTGTCTCTCTGATTATTTTTTTTTGCAGCCTAAGAAAGGCCTGTTTCACTTGCATTGAGAGCTGCTTTGACCGCATGTTGTGGGTTCACAGCAACAGCTTCCAAATGCGAATGCCACACCTGGAATCAACTCCAGACCTTTTACTGCTTAATTGATGAAGATAAAACAAGAAGAAAATAACAAAGGAATAGCTCACACCTGTCCATGAAACATTTACTGAATCAATCATCCAATTTTTGCACACTTGAAAAAGGGGGGGCTACATATTAAAGAGCTGTAATTCCTAAACCCTTACTCCAATTTGGATGTGAATGCCCTCAAATTAATGCTGAGACTGCACTTCAAGCCCCTGTTCAAGAAGATTTTTCAGATAAATCTATTTAAATTTGCTGTTTTCCCAGCCAGGAAACCAGAGGTGCCAGGATGAAGAACAGGGGTAAGGATAAAGAGTTTCAGAATTGCCTGAAGGTAGGGAGGGGAAGTAAGAGAACTAGGAAATGTTCTACACCAGGCATGCTTTGGCTTTCTGGACAAGTTGCAAACGTTTTACAATACATGCACAAGCAGGGAGCCCTATCTATAGTGACTTGGAAGTATTCCAGACAGGAGACATGAATGCTTGGATTACTACCTTGTGTGAAAGAAGGTAGTACTTTCCAAAAGTTGTAGAGCATGAATTTACAGGACCAAGCCACCACACTGATGTCTCACAATTTATGCAGCGATATTAGACATAATGCCAAGTTCCCTAAACTTCAAACATAAGGTCTTGTTATAGCTTGTTGTCGTCATCTGACCTTCACTTATCAAGTTCAACCAGAACCGCAACAGCAGATAAAGAGTCACTCTCCGAATACATTCCATTCAGCAGTCCATGAGGGGATCTAATATGATAGTTCAGTAATGCCTGATGAGGGATTACTAAAGGACAGAAGTGCCTTTGTTTGTCTCTGCTGCCCTGCTGAGGTCATTATGACAAAAATAAATATGAATATTGCCAAATGATGTCAAAAATAAATGCATTTACTCTACTCACAATTTTTAACAAATACATTTAGAAGGTAGTAACCTTCATTCTCACAATGCTTGAATGAGGAATGTGCTTTTGTTGAGCCAAAGTTAGAACAGAGACTTAATTCTACTTTGTATTCAATGTCTCTTACCCCAGATGCCTGTGCGCTGCTTGGAAATGTAGTCTTCCAGTTGGGCCCTGAAGCCTGCTTCGCCCCCTCTACGGCCTACAGTCCCGTCATCTACCAGAAGGAAGGCCTGGTAGTTGATGTCAAGGCTACATGAGTCACGGGACGTGTTCTGGACATAGTACTTAGCAGGGAAGCTACCCTAAGAAGGGGAAGGGTAAAGAAAGTCAGAATGTGACAGATAATCATGTAACTTAAACTGGTTATCAAAACAAGCAGATATGTATTGTTTCCTGTCATGTGTTTATTATGTTATCTAGTTGTTTCTTTGAAGTAATTTTACAGAGAGGAATGGCATTCATGATACTGTGTTAAAATGTATGCATATTGTTTTCATAATGAGTCTTTTTTTAAATGTAAACTTGGAGTACTAAGTGGTTCATTATATTGAAACTGAAAAAGGTGCTATATGCTGGTTGACAGTGACTAAAGTCAAAACGTTGGTGTATTTTACTAAACATTTATCATTATATTGTGACACAATGGCAGTTGTATGATACTGTGAATAAAGGTCCCTATTAAATGAAGATGACTGACTCTAAGCCGTTGTTTCTTTACTTGCATTTACAATGTATTTAATAGAAATTACGGTAAATACATACTCTACAATTTACAAATTGGCACTTGTTTGTTTAAAGATAATAATTGTCTTTTCACAGCAATTAATGTAATGCAATAAGGCCTAGACTGGTGGTTATGTTGGTTTGCTCCCCATTTTGCCAACGATAATTAGCTAAACTCACTATAATAAGGAGATTCTCTGGAAACTAATGTCTTGAAGGTTAATTCCATGACGTGTTGATGGGAAATGCTTAAAATACTATATATATTCATATATTACATTTTTTTAATACATAATATTCAATGTTAAAATATATGACATGCATTGTATTATGATATTGTGAGAAGCACAAGTTATATAGTTCATGAACATATTCAGGGCACGTATGTAAATACAGTATCTCACGAAAATGAGTACACCCCTTACATTTTTGTAAATATTTGATTATATCTTTTCATGTGACAACACTGAAGAAATGACACTTTGCTACAATGTAAAGTAGTGAGTGTACAGCTTGTATAACAGTGTAAATTTGCTGTCCCCTCAAAATAACACAACACACAGCCATTAATGTCTAAACCGTTGGCAACTAAAGTGAGTACACCCCTAAGTGAAAATGTATAAATTGGGCCCAAAGTGTCAAAATTTTGTGTGTCCACCATTATTTTCCAGCACTGCCTTAACCCTCTTGGGCATGGAGTTCACCAGAGCTTCACAGGTTGCCACTAGAGTCCTCTTCCACTCCTCCATGACGACATCACGGAGCTGGTGGATGTTAGAGACCTTGCGCTCCTCCACCTTCCATTTGAGGATGCCCCACAGATGCTCAATAGGGTTTAGGTCTGGAGACATGCTTGGCCAGTCCATCACCTTGGACTGGCCAAGGTGTGTTTGGAGGTGTGTTTGGGGTTGTCATCATGTTGGAATACTGCCCTGCGGCCCAGTCTCCGAAGGGAGGGGATCATGCTCTGCTTCAGTATGTCACAGTACATGTTGGCATTCATGGTTCCCTCAATGAACTGCAGCTCCCCAGTACCGGCAGCACTCATGCAGCCCCAGACCATGACACTCCCACCACCATGCTTGACTGTAGGCAAGACACACTTGTCTTTGTACTCCTCACCTGGTTGCCGCCACACACGCTTGACATCATCTGAACCAAATAAGTTTATCTTGGTCTCATCAGACCACAGGACATGGTTCCAGTAATCCATGTCCTTAGTCTGCTTGTCTTCAGCAAACTGTTTGTGGGCTTTCTTGTGCATGATCTTTAGAAGGGGCTTCCTTCTGGGACGACAGCCATGCAGACCAATTTGATGCAGTGTGCAGCGTATGGTCTGAGCACTGACAGGCTGACCCCCCACCCCTTCAACCTCTGCAGCAATGCTGGCAGCACTCATACGTCTATTTCCCAAAGACAACCTCTGGATATGACGGTGAGCACATGCACTCAACTTCTTTGGTTGACCATGGCAAGGCCTGTTCTGAGTGGAACCTGTTCGGTTAAACCGCTGTATGGTCTTGGCCATCATGCTGCAGCTCAGTTTCAGGGTCTTGGTAATCTTCTTATAGCCTAGGCCATCTTTATGTAGAACAACAATTCTTTTTTTCAGATCCTCAGAGAGTTCTTTGCCATGAGGTGCCATGTTGAACTTCCAGCGACCAGTACGAGGGAGTGTGAGAGCGATAACACCAAATTTAACACACCTGCTCCCCATTCACACCTGAGACCTTCTAACACTTAACAAGTCACATGACACCGGGGAGGGAAAATGGCTAATTGGGCCCAATTTGGACATTTTCACTTAGGGGTGTACCCACTTTTGTTGCCAGTGGTTTGGACATTAATGGCTGTGTGTTGAGTTATTTTGAGGGGACAGCAAATTTACACTGTTATACAAGCTGAACACTCACTACTTTACATTGTAGCAAAGTGTCATTTCTTCAGTGGTGTCACATGAAAAGATATAATCAAATATTTACAAAAATGTGAGGGGTGTACTCACTTTTGTGAGATACTGTATATGTTGAGAAATCCTCTACATATATGTGCACATATGTTTTGCATGAGTTTTCCGTGTGGAAGCCTACCAAGACAACATTTATTGGTTATATTTTGACAAATACGCCAGATAAATATATGGCAAGTGGTGTGTTTCCACTAGATAATAGTGACCATTGACTAATTATATGTGTTACAGGTATCAGAATTCCGAGCAACAAAGGTTGTATTATCACCATCTCATCTGTAATCATAAGGAATTTGAATTGTGAGCCTTAAGTTAGGATACAATCGTAACGTTACAATTGTTGTAGTATCTCGCTCTATCCTCGCACAGACGCCTGATCCCACAAGCTTATTTTCTCCTACACCCCCAACACGCTCTCCTTGCACAGACACACACCGGCAATCAAACCAAAAAATATAATGGACAGCACCAACTACAGCAAAATGATCCGCAGTAGGCACCAGACCCCAACCCAGAAAAATATATCAGGCTGCACATCGGCGGTAAACCGGACGCAAGGGGGAACATAAGTATGCAAAAAAAAGCCTGCATCTTAATTCCCTCTTCCATCACAGGCCGGCAGAGAAATGTTTCTCAATAATATATTTCATGACATTTATTGTGTTCTTTGTTCATTATCTTCTTCATTCATCAAATGTGCGTGTCCCTCAGTACGCATGTATGATAGATGCACGGATGTGCCTGTCTTAGGTTGTAACAGTTTCAAAGGTGGGATCTTACCTGTCTTTGGCAAACAAACCCTATTCCCTGGCCACATTCCGAGCCCTTTACAAGGGACTGTAGCACCATGTTTAATTTCAGCTTTTATTTCTATCATCTCGTCCCCAGTGGATCAGAAGTTAACATACACTGAAGTATTTGGCAGCATTGCCTTAACTTGGATCCTAACTTGGGTCAAACATTTTGTGTAGCCTTTCATAAGCTTCCCACAATAATTTGGGGGAATTTTGGCCCATTCCTCATGGCAGAACTGGTGTAACTGAGTCAAGTTTGTAGGCCTCCTTGCTTGCACATGCTTTTTCAGTCCTGCCCACACATTTTCTATAGGATTGAGGTCAGGGCTTAATTTGTGATGTCCACTCTAATACCTTGACTTTGTTGTCCTTAAGCCATTTTGCAACAACTTTGAAAGTATGCTTGGGTCATTGTCCATTTGGAAGACCAGTTTGCGACCAAGCTTAAACTTCCTGACTGATGTCTTCAGATTTTGTTTCAATAGATCCTCAAAAGTTTTCTTCCTCATCATGCCATCTATTTTGTGTACTGCACCAGTCCCTCCTGCAGCAAAGCACCCCCACAACATAACGCAACCATCCCCATGCTTCACGGTTGGGATGGTGTTCTTCGGCTTGCAAGTGTTGAAGTGTATGAATGTATGCTTGTTATGTTTAGTTTACAGCAGAACATCTGTTTATCCGTTCACAGGAAGTCACGTTCAGTCAAAGCGTGACAGTAATTACCCAATGGGCATACAGTACTGCGATGTGTATTCTGGGTTGCATTGTCTATAAAGTACAGGTACAACTGGAAGTTTATTTGAGATTGAGTTAGATGAGATCAAGTCTATACCATCATGAACAACAGACTATCAAATGCTGCAATAAATAATTGAATTACTCTCTCCCTTGACAACTGGGTGCGCTATCATTATTTCAACCACTATACGAACGGCTGATTTCTAACACAAACCTCCCCCTTTTTCTTGCCAATTATGGCCAAACAGTTACATTTTTGAATCAGACCAGAGAACATTTTTCCAAAAAATTCTTTGTCCCCATGTGCAGTCGCAAACTGTAGTGTGACTTTTTTATCGCGGTTTTGGAGGAGTGGCTTCTTCCGTGCTGAGCAGCCTTTCAGGTTACGCCGAAATAGTTATGTGGATATAGATACTTTTGTACTGGTTTTCTTCCAGCATCTTCACAAAGTCTGTTGCTGTTGTTCTGGGATTGATTTGCACTTTTCGCACCAAAGTACGTTCATCTCTAGTAGACAGAATGCATCTCTTTCCTGAGCTGTATGACGGCTGCATGGTCCCACGGTGTTTATACTTGCATACTATTGTTTGTACAGATGAACCTGGTGCCTTCAGGCATTTTGAAATTGCTCCCAAAGATGAACCAGACTTGTGGAGGTCTACAGTTGTTTTTCTGAGGTCATGGCTGATTTCTTTTGATTTTCCCATGATGTATAGCAAAGAGACACTGAGTTTGAAGGTAGGCCTTGAAATACACCCACAGGTACACCTCCAATTGACTCAAATGATGTCAATTAGCCTATCAGAAGCTTCAATAGCCATCACATTATTTTCTGGAATTTTCCGAGCTGTTTAATGGCACAGTCAACTTAGTGTACGTAAACTTCTGCCCCAGTGGAATTGTGAAATAGTGAATTTTAAGTGAAATTATCCATCTGTAAACAATTGTTGGAAAATTTACTTGTGTCATGCACAAAGTAGATGGCCTAGCCAACTTGCCAAATCTATAGTTTGTTAACATGAACTCATTAAAAAAAATGAGTTTTAATGGCTTCAACCTCAGAGTATGTAAACTTTTGACTTCAACTGTATTTCAGAATTATACCAGGGGTTGGATCTGTTCTTGACTTTAATCCTCATACACAGGGCATGCTTTATTGTTAGAGAGGTAAAAACACATCGACTGTGGGAGATTTAATTATTTTAACAACTCTAAAATTGTTGAAACAACACTAATATTTATTTTTCCAATGACTACGACAACGCTGACTGGTAATCAGAAGGAAAACAAATCAAACTTGCGTGAATATAACTCTCACACCATATTGTAGCTAACTAGCAACATTATTAATCTTATAGCAAATCCATATCAAATAAGCCTGATGGAACATATCAGAATGTTCAGTTTACAATGTTGATACAGGCTACTATTATTTATTAACATTTTTAGCGCAGCATTGTGCACAGTATGGATACTGTGAGAAAACATCTCTTTTCCTGATGATATAGGTGTATTTTAGTTCTATTCTTGTTAAAGAACACAATACAGAGGAGTGGTACAATCGTTATCTTGTGCTATATGAGGTCCCATATCACAAATAGTTGGTATCCATTATTGGAGGGGGCCCCATACAACCTGATAAGTGTCTGTGTGTGGAGCCAAGAACACAAGAGGGGACACTATACCAGGCCCTACAAGGTTAAGATATAGAATATATGTATTTGATTGGAAGACAGCCAGATAGTGAAGGGGATGTGTTGAAGGTTTAGTCAAATATAAATATGCTGTTTAAGACAGAGATATTTGGGGAAGCACAAAGACAGCTGGAAAGACCAAAAAGGGTGTGAACATCTAAGACAGACATGTACTATATTTTGTGAATAAACAAGGAACGCTTCTCATCCTGACCTGGGTCCATTATTATTCTGCAAAAGAGACAGAAGCCAACAATACACGTGAAATTTCCAAAATATAATTACCAATGAGGAAATGCGTACCGTACACGCAGTACGCATTTGCAAGCAGTTTAACTGACATCGATGGAAATGTCAGTTTGAAATAAGGAGAATATAAAACATTCAAAAAATGTTTAGATAATTGACAAATGGTACCACTTTATTTGGCAGCATGGAAATAACGAGGTAATAACTAAGTTATTTCCAGGAAACAACATAGAAACAAAGAGGAAACAATTGGGTAAGCAACATGGTAAATACACGTCAATAGTAAGCATGCTTCTACGGAAAATAGTAGGTAACTGCTAATAAAGCTGTAGATAAAAAGCTATGTAAAAGAGCGCGCCGGCGGGAATATTTGAGGGTGGAGTAGTTATGTGGAAGTGAGTGAAAATGCTACACAGCAATGTTCTTGGTATAATCCCTTTTTCGCAGCTACCCAGCGTCACAAGGGTCTCTATTTGTAATACACCTACAGATTACATGACACGTTATGAAAATTGCCTCATAAATTTATCCTCATCTGCGCAGGTTTTTCTCTAATCGGGTAGGAAAAAAACCTAAGGATTTTCATTCATCGTCCTTATGCTGCAATCTCTTGGAAGTATATAGTACCTTCATTTGGAAAATGTTTCTACAATGTCACTAGGTTTACGGACATCCTTACTAAACTGCTAATCAGAATTGTCCTATAACATCTAACATTAGCCTTCACCATTTCAGAAATACACGTTACTTTACGAACACTGAACCCGCCTACGTTTCCCTATGGAAAAATGCTATACATGCGGACAACGCTGTATAGCATTCAGAACTCTCAAATGTATATTTTCTGATTTTTTAAAGTTGGGCACCATTGTAATCAGGAGGTCCTCCCCTTTTAAATAAGTTAAGACAGGTCAGCGGGCTTTGCTGCCATAACACGCTAGTCACGAAAATGTTTCCCCTATGGAACTCTAAGCTCCACCCATTGGTTTTTTATGGCTGGGAGAGAGATGCCGGTAATACATATCAAAATGTAAAATATACATCTCAAAATGTATATTTTCTGATTTTTAAATGTCAGACACCATTTTAACTGGCAGGACCTCCCCTTTAAAATGAGATATGATTGGGCTGCGCCATTCACTGTCATCAAATGCAAATCCCCAAAAACTTTTATCCTTTAGAACTCTGAGCTCCGCCCATTGGTTTCCAATGGAGAAACATGCTGGTGTACTGAGGCAATTATCTCAAAATGTATATTTTTCAATTTCGTCAAGTGGGGCATCATTTTAATCAGGAGAATCTCCTCTTTTTAATAAAACATGGTTTGGCAGCGCCATTCACTGACTTCAAATGCTAGACTAGAAATAGTCAGAAAAAGCGATTTTTTATATACTTCCACATAATGCAGGTTTAAGCGCAATTAATACAATATAGGACCAGATGTTTACTTCCTATACCAGTTGATATTTTTCATTTTCATCATGAAATGAGGTTAAAGTAGTAAAACAAAAGAGGAGACCTGTTTTGGTGCCATTTTGAGGCAATGGAATTTTACGCTTCATTCAGGTCAGAAGAGGCTCAACGAAGGTGCGTTTCAATTCACTTGCTATGGGCACGCGCTAGCATTCCAGCTCAGCCAGCGTTCTTTTGCATTTTTGATAATTTGTCATTGTGAGTCATTTGTAGGTGTTGTAAGTGTTTTGTTGCTTACCAAAAGCAATATTGAGAGAATTTAACTCCTCAGCTTTTAAAGTACTGGTCCATTTTATAAAATTAATTGGCATTGTGGTTTTATGGTTTAATGTTTACTAGAGATGAAGTATTCACATAAGCCTCTTCTATGTATTTTCTAGCTGAAAGGCAGTGCTTATCCAAGTGGTTGGAGTCAGATTGATGGAGAAAAGGAGATACAAAAAGAAGAGCAAGAACAAGACGGGAGATAAATTGTCTCATTGTTAAGGCAATATGGAAAGTTGGTTTGTTGCATTTGTCTTTGTATGTTGTTTGTTTCATATGCAAGTACAAAATGCATGTATTGATTAAACATTTTCTTTTAAATACATTTAAAGGAAGTCTTCACCCTACATTTCAAAATAAGAGGTATGTTTTGCTTCAACAAAATACTTTTTGACATTTAAATTCTAACAGTGGCACCCGGATGCAGGTAGGGCCATCCCCACTGCAGCCTTTGTGTTTTATAGTATGGATATATATTTTTATGCAGAATTAAAGTACTGGTCAATTGTTTGGAAATAGTAGGAAAGATCTTTGCGTGAGCTTGCAGGGACAATGCCTGGCCATTACACTGCAACTACGCAGAAAGTAAAATTAAAACAGTGTTAAAATTGCAAGGAAACAACTGGTAAATAGCAAGGTAATAGGTGGGGAGATCTTCGCTTTAGTTTGCAGGGGCAATATCCGGCCGTTACACTGCAACTTTACAGAAAGTATAATGGAAACAGTGTTGAAATTAAAAAGAAACAACTGGTAAATAGCAAGGAAATAGGAGGGAAGATCTTCGCTTTAGTTTGCAGTGGGAATGCCTGGCTGTTACACTGCAACTATGCAGAAAGTAAAATGGAAACAGCATTGAAAGCATGAAGAAACAACTGGTAATTAGCAAGGTAATAGGAGGGAAGCTCTGTGCATTAGTTTGCAGTGGCAATGTCTGCCTGTTACACTGCAACTATGCAGAAAGTAAAATGGAAACAGTGTTGAAATTATAAAGAAACAACTGGTAAATTGCAAGGTATTAGGAAGAAAGAGCTTTGCTTTAGTTTGCAGGGGCAAAGTCCGGCCGTTACACTGCAACTACATTGAAAGAAGGAAGTTGAAACTAAGTGGAAAGAAAAAGGCTAATATAAGTAAATTACATAGTAATAGGACAGCCATTTGCATTGCACGTACAGAAGGTAATATGGAGCTAACAGGTAAGTAAAGGGGATTGTTACAGTGACACAAGGTAATATGGAACTAACAGGTAAGTAAAGGGGATTGTTACAGTGACACAAGGTACTATGGAGCTAACAGGTAAGTTAAGGGGATTGTTACAGAGGCATAACCGTAAAATTCAGACCATTACAAGCGGCTGCAATGTGAACGTTTGAAACTTTCCTTACAGTTTCCTTGTTATTTCAGCATAAACAAACAAACGATAAATGGGTGACTAGCATGCCCTTACCTAGTGTTGCCGTCTCATTTACAAAGCTTTTTCTCTACAACTTTACTAGCAGTTACCTACTATTTTCCGTAGAAGAATGCCTACTATTGATGTGTAGTTACCATGTTGTTACCCAGTTGTTTCCTCTATGTTTATATGTTGCTTCCTGGAAATAACCTAGTTATTACCTTGTTATTTCCATGCTGCCAAAAAACGTGGTACCTGACAAATTACAACCCTGTTTCCAAAAAAGTTGGGACGCCGTGTAAAATGTAAGGAAAAACAGAATGCAATGATGTGCAAATCATTTAAACCTTATATTCAATAGAAAATAGTACAAAGACAGCATATCAAATGTTGAATCTGAAAAATGTTATTGTTTCTTGAAAAATATACACCCACTATGAATTTGATGCTAGCAAAATGTTTCAAAAAAGCTGGGTCGGGGGCAACAAAAGACAAGTTGTGTAATGCTAAAAAATCTGGTGGAACATATCACAACTAATTAAGTTAATTGGAAACAGGTCAGAAACATGATTGGGTATAAAAAGAGCATCCTATAGAGGATGAGTCTTTCATAAGTAAAGATGGGGAGGGGTTCACCAGTCTGTGAAATATTGCGCAGGCAAATAGTGCAACAATTTAAGAATAACTTCTCTCAATGTAAAATCGCAAAGAGTTTGGGGATCTCATAATCTACGGTACATAATGGCAAATCGTTTTAACATTTATTCCTCAAGACTAACTAGTTACTATTTTAAAGTGAGTAGTACTTATTCTTTAGTTACTAGTAACTATTCAATCGTTACTAGAAACAAATTCCAAGTTTTTGCAGTTGAATTCAATGGGGATCTGCTGTTCAGATATCTAATATTAGCTTCCGACTAGAAATTATTCCTATAGTCACTAGCAGGCCCACCGATAGGGGGGGGACAAATGGGTCCGTTGTCCCGGGCCCAGGGTAGGGGGGGGCCCAGAACGGACATTGGGTTGACATTAAAGGGCCCATCTAAGATTATCTCGTCCCGGGCCCAGGCAAGACTGTCAGCTGGCCTGGTCACTAGTATCTATTTCAGTTTTACTAGTAACTATTCAATAGATACTAGTACTTATTCATTAGTTACTAGTACATCATGAGTGCAGTCTCAGTACTATGATGGGGTCTGAAACCGGACTGGAGCATTTTATAAATGTTATTTGTCTTCTGGAAGGCATTCAGTTGTTGGGAAACACATTTTTCTAAGATTTTTGAGAGGAACGGGAGGTTCGATATTGGCCTATAATTGTTTAATATGTCAGGATCCAGATTTGATTTTTTTTGAAGAGGCTTAATTTCCTCCAGTTTTAGTGAGTTTGGTACACATCCAGAGGAAAGGGAGCAATTTATTATGTTCAACATTGGCTGACCTAGCACAGGAAATAGCTCCTGAAGTAATTTTGTTGGAATCGGGTCTAGCTGACAATTTGTTGGTTTAGAACTCATTACAAATTTAGTGAATGTGTTGAGCGATACGGGATCAAAAAATTCAAGTGTTCCTATTGACACCTGGTCAGGGAGGTTCACGACATTCTCAGGACAACTGAGATTTTGGCGACAAACTAAGGAGGAGTCAGTTATTTGTTTTCTAATGGTGATAATCTTTTCATCAAAGTAGTTCATGCATTCTTTACAGCTAAATTGAAGACCCACTTCACTTGTTGAGCGTTGCTTTTTTGTTAACTTTGCAACTGTATCAAAGAGAAATTTTGGATTGTTTTTGTTCACCTCAATCAGGTTGGAGAAATAAGCTGATCGAGCAGATGTGAGTGCTTTTCGGTATTGTAGTGTACTGTCTATCCAGACTAGTCTGAATACTTCCAACTTGGTGGAGCGCCACTTTCGCTCAAATTTTCTGGAGGCTTGCTTGAGTGTTCTAGTATTGTCTGTGTACCAGGGAGCAAGTTTATTGTTGCGTATTTCTTTTGTTTTTAGTGGTGCAACCGTATCTAAAGTATTTCGCAGTGTTGAGTTTAGATCCTCGATTTGATCGTTTGCGGATTTATTTACTCTGTCGTTGATGAGAGAGCTTGTAAGAATATCAATACATCTATTTGTAGTCCGAGAATTTATAGTACGGCTTTTGAAACTCGTTGTTTGCGGAGCAAGTGGATTTCTTGTTTTAATGGGTAAATGTAATAAGACAGTGATCCGAAATTCCAGGATTTTGGGGGGAAATTATTAGATCTACAATATCTATTTCTCGTGACAGGACTACATCTAAGGTATGATTGTGGCAGTGTGTTGGACCTTAGACATGTTGGATAAAACCCATTGAGTCAATTTTGGCTTCAAAGGCTTTTTGAAGACTTTTCCATATGAATATTAAAATCACAAAAAATTAGAATACTATCTGCCATGACTACAAGGTTAGACAAGAATTCTGGAAACTCACTGAGGAACATTGTGTATGGCCCGGGGGGCCTGTAAATAGTAGCTATGTAAAACGATTAATCAGCCTGGTTAACTTTCATGAGTAAAACTTCAAAAGAATGAAAACCAGTGATGTGTTTGAGAGTAAATTTATATTTACTTTATATTAGCAACACCCCCTCCTTTTCGGGATGCACAAGGGATATGATCGCTAGTATAGCCAGGAGGAGAGGCCTCATTTAGGGCAGTGAATTCATCAGGCTTTAGCCACGTTTCACACAAGACAATAACATCTAGTTTATGATCAGAGATTAATTCATTTACTGCAACTGCCTTTGGAGCAAGGGATCTAACATTTAGGAGTCCCATTTTGAGATGCGAGGTGATACAGTCATTTTTATTTGTGACCGAGGTGGAGGAAGGCTTTATCTTAATAAGGTTGCTATTGTTAGCACTACCTTGTTTAACTTTTCTCAGCCTGGAACAAGTCACAGTGGCAATAGGTAAAATTGTACTGAATACTCTGGCTATGCTATCGACAGACTCCACTATGCTAGCAGGCTGGCTAACAGCCTGAGGCCTGACATGCACCCTATCTCATGGTGAGGCTATAGGAGTGAGACTTCTGTCAATGTTCCTAGATAAAAGAAGAGCACCACTCCAGCTAGGATGGAGTCTGTCGCTCTTCAGCAGATCAGGCCTGGCCCTAC
>JACXGI010010466.1:0-27570 GCA_016801175.1 Esox masquinongy
GACATGAGGCGCTCCACGTGGTAGGACAGGGAGCCGCTGAAGGCATCCCAGTGGGGGTACTCTCCCCTCTCCAGGATGAACTGCTGCCCCTGGAAGTCATGGTGCTCAAATCCCACCCAGCTGGAGAGGGAGGGGGGGGGGGGTGCGGTCAACTACCGTCTCATAACGCAAAACTTTGAACTGCCTCGTGTAAACATTCACATACAAGAGTATACACGACGTTCAGTCTTCCGCCTCACGCACACTGATCGACCTTACACACAAGACGGTGACGAGGCAGTGGTCACCGCTGCCCTGTGAACATACACTCACCGCACCCTCTGACGCGAGCAATAAAGGCTGGTGTTGTACTCACGCTCCACTCTCCACTCTGACGGAGCGGACGGTGTCCAAGCCACACTCGTGGATGTTGCAGCACTCGGAGGTGAACTCCTGACATTTACCCTGGAAGTGCTCCTGCTCAAACACAGTCACCTACGGGGGGGGGTGAGAGGGGAAAGGGTCATTTAAGGAGCCCAGGCCATATCGTTTATATAAAGCTGTGAGCTCCTGCATGCATCTAAATCTGAGGCATGTGTTACCTTGAAGAAAGGAGCGATGCCCATTCCCGAGTTGACCAGAGGCTGCATCATCGGTGATCTAGTTGTTCTGTACATCTTCAAACCTTGGAGGCGGCGGGAAAACTTACGTTATATTATGTCATATAATACTATAATCAGAACCTCACTGATACAATCAAAAACGTCATAAAAACATTACATTTTCGTCATTTAGCCGACGCTCTTAACCAGGGCGATTCACAGTTAGTGCATGCATTTAAAGAAGCTGGGGGAACAAGCACAAAACTCAACAGTAAGAAGAAAACCACTCAGTCAGTTACCCGCAAAAGTCAGTGCTGGAAATGTTCCTTTTAAAGCTACTATCCGCTGTGCACTAATTTGACAAAGTCCCTCGACAGTCTAGAATGAATGATATGTCCTATAAAAGAGGAATTATGCCAAACAATCAATCTATGATGATGCAACGCGATTTTAATCTGACAAGCTCGCTCTCTGTTATAGGCAATTATATGCTCGAAAAAAATGCGCTAAAGCGCGTAGTTGTATATAAGTGTGTATGTGCTACAGCTCGAATAATAGCGAAAAATATATTACACTCCAGCAATATGAAAGCAGGGATCAATTAAGCAAGGCTATACTGTACATTTGTGTAGCCAATCTATACAATGTGCACTGCAAATTAACGTGTAGTCATGGGGTGAGTGCTTTGTGAGTTTGAAATCTGACTGCCTGTCCCTATAATGTAGGCCCTACGTTAAATGCGGCACGGAGTTTGCACCTTACCTAGTTTGGCACTTATTCGCGATGAGCTCGGGTGTGACACGCGCTTAACGCTATCTCGCGTAGAGCTTTGAGAGGTCCTGGCGCTTCAGTTTTATATGGACTATCGAGACGCGCGTCTCTTAGCGCGCGTTCGTGGCACTGCGCTTTGGTGCGCAGACAATACACATTTCCCGCATAGGACACTGGCGGATAGCGCGCTCATGTTCTTTCAGGTCGTTCCGCGGAAACCGCGCGACACGCCAGCTCAGCGTTTACTACGTAACACCAGTCCTTTCTGTGTACAGCTACCGGGTTTGTACTGAATGGATGAGGGACAATAGCGTCCTGGTCAGTTTGTGTGGGTCAGCAGTCCGGCGTTTACCGGTCACAAAGGCCGGGGTAGAGTTGGGGAATGTGGGGATTAAAGGCGCAACAGGCCGGGGTACATGCATGCATGTAGATAAAAAAATGTTTTATAATTTTTAAATAATTACTTATTCAGTTGCACAGCCTCAGTCACGGACATATATACAGTTCATATTTCAGGCGTTCTAACGCACACACACACAAATAAACCCGATTAATGTGACACAAACATAAGGAGTCATTTAGCGTAATAAATATGTATTGAGGTTCTCTAACGCTGTGCATTAACACAATAAGCTCAAATGGTTTAAAAAATAAACCGCTATATAAATAATATACAATGAACATTTAGGTTCGTAACTGAGTGTAGATCTGGACAACATGAATGTTCAGATAAGGTTTTAGGTTTGGGATGTTTCTAGCCTTTAACAGCGCATGGTAACCTGGGCCCTCAAGCACAGAAATCTTCACAAGGTCAAAAAAGCAAAGTGCAACTATATGACACGACAACAATTCTACTCTCTCCTGAACTCCCAATAGTCTGATAAGGCGAGGTCAATATATCGGTCAAACAGCATAACATCAATCAATCATCTGAAACGTGCTGTATCCTCAAATGAGTCAACAATAATCACTCTTCCATTTTAATAATATAGCAGACACCCTAATCCAATTCATATACTCATCTTGTAAATCTTGTAAACAGTGAGCCTTTTCAGTAAATATCTTCCTACCCTTTCAAGCTGGCTTTTCATGTTTCAACACTTACAATCTGTTTCTTTGGAATTAATAAGTAATAGATGGATGTTTTGTGATTGTTTTTTAAATACCCTTTCATGTTTCTTCCTGTTTTTTGTCTTTGTTCTCTGTGCATTGTTTGTGTGTATTGCATTTTACAAATGAAATATTATTATCATCATGAACAAATTGTATTTAACCAAAACCGAAATACAAATAACAGTGTGTCTTTGTCACTGGTTATACCAAAGTATGTTTGTGTGCTTGCTAACCAGAGAAACTGTAACAGCGTAATATCTGTATCTGTTAGGGGTTACTGCCAATCATCATGTACAGTATTTCACTGTCCAACCTCCTCCAGTCATTCTTAAAAAAAAAATAGGAATCTCATTGGTCCCCGTGCCTGGCTCCTCCCCACTGGCTGTCCCTCTCTGATGATGCCGGGGTTCTATTGTCTCGGAGCTCTGACCTCGGCAGGTTTGTTTCTCTGTCTGTAATCCTCCTCCTCTGGGCGCCAGCGTATAAAAGGGCAGGGCGCGCTCCAAGCCACACACACTCTCTGAGTGAAGCAGATCACACACACACACACAGGTAAGAGCAGCAGACATAGACACACACACATACACACACACACACAGATCTTACACCAGCAGGATACACATTTGTGCTCCTGCAGACAGGTAAAGACACAGGTAAAGAAAGTTGGGGTTGAAGAAAGTGTCAACAGCTCAGGAGCCGTTTCACTTTGAAATCAGCAAATAGAAGTAGTTAAAACATTTCACATCGCTATTGAAATACATAGACTGCAACCCCAAACCCCATCCTTTCCCCAAATGACAAATTTCCCTACACATCCTCCATTCAATTACTCCATCCTCGTCCCTTGGTTTTTTTTAAAATCTGTATATAGATGCTTGTCTTCTCTTGGCTCTGAGTGTGTCTTCTCTCCGGTAATGTGCTCCTCCCTCTCTCGGCCAGTCATTATGTCCAGTGACAAGTCCAAGGCTGCTTCCCAGACCGACGGGAAAGCTGCCCAGAGCAAGAAGTCTGAGATGGGCATGATGTCCTACAAGGCAAGTAGTCCTCTAATAGGGCATTTTAAATGTAACACGTTAGTTAAATGTGTGTAAATTCTGGAATTCAGTTAGCCTACGATGTCTTTTTTTCCCCCCTGAGAGTTGGAGCCCGGGAAGACTGGTTGTCGCGATGGCCTCGGCTAACGGGCATCTGAATTAACAAACCTCAGGCGGTTCCAGTGTAACGGAATGTCACGGGTTCACTAATATAGGCCGACGCAACGCGTTCTTTTTTTGTTGGAAGTTATCCGTTCCTCCTCTCCGTTTCCTCTTCAGATGTACGTATTTGACCAGGAGAACTTCCAAGGCCGCATGGTGGAGATCAGCCAGGAATGCATGAACGTGTGTGAGATGGGTATGGACCGCGTCCGCTCCCTCCGCGTGGAGTGTGGACCGTAAGTCTCCCCCTCAGGTTTTTCAGACTACATATTACTTTCTAGTAATGTGATGCGGTGCCGCTATCCCTGTAGCATGGCACTGTGGTAACATCGGCTGTGTATATAACACCCCCATTATAAATACATAACAACGTGGCTGTACGGTGATGTGACACTGTCTTTTTTTGTTGTAAAGCTTCGTGGGCTTCGAGCAGATGAACTTCTGTGGGGAGCACTACATCCTGGAGAAGGGCGAGTACCCCCGCTGGGACTCCTGGAGCAACTGCCAGAGAAACGACTACCTGCTCTCCTTCAGGCCCGTGCGCATGGTGGGTACTCCCCTCTCCATCCGCCGTTACCTTTTCTGTCAACCAACGAGTCTGTTCTCCACTGTTTAATATTTCATACAGCCCCTCTGGGCTCTTGCGCTGTCTCCACACGGACCCACTTGTTTTTGTCTCTGTCCGCTACACTTCTGACACGTGTCACGCCTCCCCTCTCTCTCTCAGGACCCCGAGAAGCACAAGATCTGCCTGTACGAGGTCGGAGAGTTCAAGGGCCGCAAGATGGAGATCATGGATGACGACGTTCCCTCCCTGTTCTCTTACGGCTTCACTGACCGGGTCGGCAGCATCATGGTCAGCTGCGGAACGTAAGTGCTGCTAGGCGGACTCGAGCCAAAGCAAGTTGGCTGAGTTTAAAATCACATCCAAGAGGTACACCCGGAAGACTGCAGGAGAACGGCTGGTATATTTACTCGTCTTCTTCCCTTTTTTCCTTCAAGCTGGGTGGGCTACCAGTTCCCTGGGTACCGCGGCTCCCAGTATCTGCTGGAGAAGGGCGACTACAGGCACTTCAACGAGTACGGCGCCCGCTGCCCCCAGTTCCAGTCGGTGAGGCGCATCCGCGACATGCAGTGGCACCAGCAGGGCTGCTACACCATGGCCAGCAAGTGAGGCTCAGGGAAGGAGAGAAAGAGAAAGAGCGGAAGAGAGGGAGAGGGGCGGAGGAAGAGGGAGAGAGATGTCTGAAGCGTTGCCGGACCCCTGGCTGAAGCTTGCCATCTGAAACAGCTGGGGTGAGGGGCTAGGTTAATCATTCTGTCCTCAGTGGAACCTCAGTTTAAGGACCACCTGGTTAGAGAGACCCTCAGCAATCAGACAACCACATGTCTCTATCTCTACTCTTCTCTTTCTCTCCTGTTGTCCAACTTTGGACCCCCCCCTTCTATTTCGTCCCTTACCCCCGCCCCATTAGTCCATTGCAGCACAAAAGAGAGAAGGAGAAATATCTTGCTGTTTTACACATGATTCTCGGCTCAGGGTCAGACGCACCATGGTAAAAAAAAACGTTTCTCTATCCTTTCCCCCGACTTCCTAACCCTGTGTATTGCACACCCTCTCTGCTGTACAGACTCCTGGCCAACTTTTCAATAAAAAGGAAAATCTTGATTTCAAAATGTTGTCTTTCCATTGTGGACACTGACTTTCGTGACCAACATGACACTGTATGAATAAAAGTGCTACAACAGGTGACATTGTGAAAATCATATTAATCAAAATATGAATACTGTACCAACACGCAACACGAAGAGCAAATACAGTAGCTATATAAATAAAACCGTTTTTTTAATCACTTCTTCAAACGGTGCATGAGTTCTAATGTTTTGGATTTTAACCCCAAGAGTGTCATAAGACAGACTAAATGAAACGAATTATTTGAACATCAATACAGTAAACAGTTACGTTTGAACTCCAAAAGTTCACAAATCTCATCTGAATTCGATCTCCCATCACAAACATGTCCTGATTAGGAGTCAGTGACGTTACCAGCCGAGCCATTGCTGTTGTGAAATCGCTGACAATTGTTTTTTGTTAACTCTGGCTAGCTGTTAGATAAACCGTTAGCAAGGCAATATAATTACAAATAAACTACTGTGGTGAATTTCATCCGTGTCATCTTGTAAGCAACATTAAAAAAAACACTTCTGGGTCATGAAAATTTGGAAAATTTCAAAATAAAAGAGGTAAACGTATTACTTCAAAATTGACAAAATTGAATTTATTAATTGTTTAAGGAAATATACCTGTCAAAACATTGACAACAATTAATATTTGTTCATATTTAAGAGTAATTTCAATAAAAAGTAGGTATTAAAACATGTTCCAAGGTCACAAACACATATTGCCTTATGGCTCAAAAACTATTGTATGTGCCACAGTGAAAGGATTCTAGGAAATGTTCAGGAGAGTGTGTAGAGTAAGACAAACCTGTCTAATCATGGGGAATGGTGTGCTACATCTAGCAACACAATATTTTCCACACCCTTTTTAGCCCCCAATGCAAAAACACTATAATAGACTGTACATGGGATAAATAGTGCCTCATACAGAAAAAACTATTCTATACGCCACAGAGACTGTATTGTAGGAAATGTTCAGGAGACTGTATAAAGCGAAAACATGCTAAAAAATCAAGGAGTACTATGTATTTGCAATTGTTGCAGGCGTTTTACTCCGCCCATACCATTGGCCGTAATGTAACTCAATGGATATGAAATACATATTGACTCATACAGAAAAAAAAAAACAATTCTATACGCCGCAGTTAATGTCTTGTAGGAAATGTTCAGGAGAGGGTGTAGATTCAAAATTTTCTGGAAAATCAAGGAGTCACTATGTATTTGCAATTGTTGCTGGCATTTTACTGCGCCCATACCATTGGCCACAATGTAACTCAATGGATTTGACATACATATTGACTCACACAGAAAAAACTATTCTATACGCCACTGTGAATGTATTGTAGGAAATGTTCAGTCTTTCGCATTGTCTGAATTTTGACCTTGAAACATGTTTTAATACCCACTTTTTATTGAAATGACTCTTAAATACGAAACAAATATTACTTGTTGTCAGTGTTTTGACACACTGACCTCTTATTTTTGAATTTTTCAAATGTTCGTGACCCGAAAGTTTTTTTAAACGTTGCTTCCAAGCAGTGTTGCCAGATGGGAAGGTTTCCAGATCAATTGGGCTATTTTTAATGAGTGTGCGGGCAAAAATTAGCTTGGGCGGGTCGATTTAGTGATAGGGTTGTATAGGTTTTCTCGTTTTTTTCTGGAGTCTTCGGGTAATTGTGCAGTTTTACAGTTAATCAAATCTGGCAGTACTGCTCACAAGACACTGATCAGATACACTAGGCAGCAGGGCTAGACAGTTGATTGGGGCGTTACGGCTTCAATTTAAACTCGCAACTTTCTGAAAAGAAACCCAAAGTCGCTTATAATAAGCGGACATGGAAACGTGTAAAGTATAGGACCACTTTTCGCTGAAGAATACATGGCACGGGTGCTCTTATTTTTGTAATACACGAGCATTTAATCAGAAAATATTGGAGATTTTGCATATATATTCATGTAATCAATGAATGTATCAATATGTTAATCACACACATACAATTAATCAGTATGGTAAAATGTATAATCATCAATATACAATGTGTGTGTCCTACATTGGAAGTAATTAAAGTACCACTGAATGCATTAAACTCAAGGGTCTGATGCCCCTGATATTTTATGGGGTTTCCAAGGCCTGCGCCACCAATATTTAACAACAATGGTTTGTCGGGTAAATTCCTAAATGATAAGAAATAATGGTGGCAGATCAAAGAAGATCCGCCCAAGGAATTAGCATAGTGGGATGGCCAGGTGGCGTTATACAAGATGGTACTGTATAAAATTGAGTGTCCGAGCTTAGAAAGGCAGTTGTTCTGCAGAACAACTCGGCTTTTTTGAATCTTCATTGAAGTCTATTTTGGATTCACAAGTTCCTGAGTCTTTGCATCTTTTTGGCTGGAGATCTGAAGTATTTTCCACGACAAAAACACGTTGTAGCCTCGACGACTGAAGATGAAGAGGGCTCCGCACGGTACGTTTATATAATACAAATGTATCATTAATTTTAGATTGTATTCATGGAGTTAAGTTTTTAATTGAGAAATAGTTCATTTTGAATGCATGGCTGAGTTAGTAAGCCTACTTGAGCATGCTGAGTTAGTGTATAGTCGAGCAGCTCCGGGTAGCTAAGCATTCACCACGTTACTGATGAATTAACCCATTAGTGTCAAGTTTTGTGAGTTCTAAATTTTTACACAATAGAAACGTTGAGGTATTATACATTACAATTTGCATTAACATTTACAGTCTCAGTCAAACGTTTCTCAACTAGCTTCATGAGGTGGTACCCTGAAATGCTTTTCCAACACTCTTGAAAATTATATTATGACAACACTTTAGTTTTTGCTCGTTTTTATTTGTTTTATAACCACTGCATACAGTTGTTTAAATTAGGTACCAGTATCGGGCCGATACTGGGCTCATGTACTTGTACTGGTACTCATAGAAATATGCCCATACCACGCACCGATACCATGTCATGGAAACATTAAGATCAACTAGGTGGTTATGTCGTCTCTGGCCGCATAAGTATAGAACTCAGATTGGTAGAGCGGGAAGACGGAGATGTCAGCAATGAGAGTGCACAAGTAGAGTGCAAGCTCTGCTCTGCTAACTTGTCGAGGAAAGGGAAAAACACTAATTTAACACAAGCAATTTGATAAAATATCGTTAGACACAACACAGCGCAGAGTTCAAGGAGTATGCTAATGCTAGCAGTGCAGAACCACAACAACAGCTGACTCCAACACTGGAGAAGCGAAATAAAATGTCCAGAGACAGCCCGCGGGCAGAAAAAAATGAAAGAGCAGAGCATGAATACATTCAATGTTTACTACCGCACGAGCATCAGAGCAGAGCAACAACGTCCAGTCCTGCACGTTCAGAGTATCAAACTAGCTAGTGAGGTCAGAGCAGAGTAACTGGCTATGTCTGTGCATGCACACGCTTGCATTGAACGGTCAGTAAGTGGCTGTCACATTCATATAAAGGTAGCCATCGTCGGCGCGACAACCATAGACTGTAAAAAAAATAAAATATGGACGTAGTAACCGTGACGTCACCCATAGGTGTCTGAAGACCCGTTTTGAAGCTCATTTTAGGCTGAGATGGCCGTCGCCATCTTGGCAGCGCGTCACTCGGCCTAACAACTGGATAACCAAAAACGGGCAAAGAGGTGGGGCGTGGGCGCAGCTGAGGTGCCTGGCTGCTGAAACAACGCCCAACTATACCGACATTACTAAGTTAGCAAAGGCTAAGAAGCTAGGCTAAATGCTACCAGTACGCTACTCTGCGTTGCTAGCGGTTGCTAGCCGGGTGTTGGTAGCCAGTCACCGTAACGTTACCAGCTTACACTTGAGGCAAGTTAACCTGAAACTATACAACAAAACGTAAATGCTTAAAATGCTTCAGCGTTTATTAAGATATGTGGTAATTTTGCAACTCTAGATTTTGTCGAGACGATAGTCTATAAAAATAGGTCGAGACTTGCAGATTATATATTAGATTTCCACATAACTTTAGTTATGAGCACTGTATGGTTACGAGTCGTTTGTTTGGATGTCACTTTATTATAACGTTACTTGTCAGGGAATGGAGAAAGCTGAGGCAATACCAGAAAGGACAAACCGCTAGGAGTGGCACGAGTGACAGAGCCAGCACCACACCTGTCACTCAACAGCCCACGCCCCCTAATTATAAGACTTAATATAATTTAAACGGATGAGTTATAAAAACATTCACCCCTCTTACAGTTGTCACAAAGGGGGAAATAAGCTATATACACCAAAACCATTTTTTGAACCAGGCTGTAAACGTTTATTTCTTCTGTAAAGTTGGGCATTATACCATAGAGATCTATGGAGATTGCTCCCTTTTGCAGCCAGCCTCAAGTGGCCATTCGATGAATTGCAGTTTTTGGCACTTCCGGGTAGGCTTCATTTTTCAGCCTCGGAGTTTGCTTCTTGGCGACAACCCAAAGTAAGAAGCTAACTGTCACAACTCTATAGCTACAATGGATTAGCGTCATGCAGGCAACAATGGAGATTCGGCAACAGCAATAAGACCTCCGGTTTTCGTATTTTGCCTTCAAAATAAAGGTCTGCAGTGAAACATTATATACATTCGGCCGCAACAATGAGTCTTCAGAATTTCGTATTTGTTCTTCCAAATAAAAGTCTGCGATGGGTTGTGTGTATTGTTTATATTTTCAAAGAAAAAGCTATTTTGGGTAAAATCTGAATTAAACAAATTACTATTTAAATAATACATTATATAAGGTAACAGATATTATAAGGTGGAGCACATTGAGAAATGGTTAGAGCTTAAGTAAGTTAACGTAGAGAACCACAACATGTCTATTAGGGGACAAAACTGTTTTTTTTTTTTTACTGAAAAAATCCTACCTAGTGCAGCTTTGAGTACTTGGAATCGGTACTCGGTATCGGCAAGTACCAAAATATAAGTACTCGTACTTGGTCTGAAAAAAAAAATGTTATCAGTGCATCCCTAGATCTAATGAAGGCATTGTAAAAGGATAAGTAAAACACTGGAAACTTTCATTTATTTTAAATAAAGCAATTGCATTTAATTCAGGAATTGACTCATTTTTTCTATCCGATTAGTCGATTAATCGAAGTAGTTATCGACAGATTAATCGATTATCAAAATAGTTGTTAGTTGCAGCCCTAGAGTCTATATGTAGCCTATTTATTATCCATTAAGTTACACTGTGCCAATGGTATGGGCGGAGTAAAATGCTAGCAACAACTGCAATTACAATGCCTCTTGATTTTCCAGCATAATTTCACTCGGTTTATTTTCTTAAACAATTAATAAATTAAATTTTATGTCAATTTTGAAGTAATACATTGGCCTCTTATTTTGAAATTTTCATGACCCGGAAGTGTTTTTTTAATGTTGCTCACAGGACACCAATCCTTTGTGACCATTTTTAAATTGGGATTTGTTAGTGGTGGAGCCCTACTTTCTCCAGTTGTATTTAAAATGCTATAAACTCCTGGCCAGTGGAAGTACGAGAGCTCAACTCCCTTATTGTCTCATTTCGACCATATGTGCAGGTCAGGAGCTCGGCTCCTGGCTCCCGCTCAATTTGTCCTCTGCCTTGGATGGATTCTCCTCACTAGAAATTATGTGCGGTTCGCAAATGATTAGTTGTTTTTGAATGACTCTTTACTGCGTAATATGTTTATAACTGTCAATAAATAATAATGAATGATTTCTATGATAGATAGCCACAAGTTGAACAAACACAGGGTCTTGAGGGCGATTGAGTGATTCTTTCAGTGCAATTTACCAACAGACAGCGCTTAATAATAAAACAGGATCATTCATCCTGGGTGCAGCTGTAACTAGACTGGGTTTTAAATGTACCAATCAATACAAAATTTGTATGCCTGTCCATTACACAACTTGTTTAAAGCACAAGTGTCAGTCAAAAGGACGGCACAACTTCCTATGTTGAACGAAAGGCTTTTTGTAGAGTCGTGACACTTTAAACTTTTAAGTTAATCGTTTGCCAGTAGGGGGTACTCTGGGCTTTACTGGCTCAAATGGACAAAAACGGTGGAAGAATTTGTTTGTTTCGGTCAACGACTTGAAAACATCAGTCAGTAAAAACGGTTGAACTTTCCATCGCCACTCCTAGTTCCTCACTAGTCCACTCAAAGCCACAATATAATATAAACAAGAAGTCTATGGCATTGTGTCTAACACAATTTCTTTTGTTGTAGGTGTAATGCCCAGCAAGAGGGAGATCTCATATGGGTCAAGGAATTTGGGCTAAAAGTGAACAGTCTGAGGAATATTTTTTTCTCCCAAGGTCTGGTCCCTCCCTACCTCGTGAAAAAAGCTCCCAGAATTATTTGTTATGAATCCTCAGCCTCAAATACACCTGCACATCAAAGAGGAGGAGTCTCTGAAATCAAAGTCACTCACCTTTTACAGGTTACCAAACAGGAGAACAATTTCTCTAAATCAGTAAAACCTGAGCCTGAGGATCCATCCAGCGATTCATTCATAGACAGAGAGGAGAAAGTCACACCCCATTTATTTCTTACCAAACAGGAGACCGATGACAAGGAGATACCTGTCTCTAAACCAATAAAACAGGAAACAGATGACAAGGTTCCTGTCTCTAAACCAATAAAACAGGAAACAGATGACAAGGTTCCTGTCTCTAAACCAATAAAACAGGAGACAGATGACCAGGTTCCTGTCTCTAATCCAATAAAACATGAGCCTTACGATCCATCCAGCGGGTCACGCACAGACAGAGAAGTGGAAAAAGCAAAGCTGAAGGAGGAGTGTGGAGAAGCGTCACATCCAAAGCCTCAGACCCTCTCTCATCCCTTCCCAGCTGCTGTGTCCAGACACGGTCGTAGGGAGAAAGATGAGACAGAACCGGAGGCACAGAAGAACCAGGGCCCTGCAGACTGGTTAGCTCCTGTGGAGGATGATGAGGCCCTGGATGAGTGCCGGCGCCGACTGGGCTTTGAGTCTGCCTGCCGGTCCCTTTCAGCCGTGTGGAGCTCCGACTCTGAGTCAGACGACAAGGAAGGGGAAGAGGACCCCAGTTGGACCCCTGCCAACCACCAGACCCTCCAGCAAGACCCAGATGGCAACATCCGCTCTCTTCGCTGCAGCACAGGAGCAGAACATCACCAGGTGGAGCTAGAGGCAGTGTCTCCTCGTCACCGAAACCCAAAGAATTTTGCCTGTCAAGAGTGTGGGAAGACATTCATATCCCGCCGTGACCGGGACAGACACAACCGCACTCACAGCGGTGAAAAGCCGTTCTCTTGCCCCCACTGCTGTAAATCCTTCAGTGATAGGTGGAACAGGTGTAAACACATGCTCATCCACTCTGGAGCAAAGCCCCACCTCTGTCCAGAATGCGGCCGGGGCTTCTCAGAGAGGGGCAATCTCAGAAGGCACAGGGACTACGTCCATGGCAGTATTCCCAAGTCCCAGTGTAAGAACTGTGGGAAGAGCTACACAGAAAAAGGAGGTCTGGATCCCCACATCAGATCGGGAGCCTGTTCTGGTCGGTAACAGGCAGGGTTGGAAAGTCGTGGACTACATGTAGCATTTGGATTACATTTGGATTACATTTTGCAGTAGTTTGACTAAATTCAGATACAGGTGTGTTTTCAGTGGTTGACCATTTTTAAAGCTGTGTAGTACTAGTTTGCTGAAAGAAAAATAATGTAAAATATACAAAAATATAAAAATAAAATATAATGGTCACTTCCAAAAACTAACCCAATAACATATTGGTAAAATATTTTTTGATATAAATGGACCATGCATATAACCATAATGTATAATCCATATTGTCAGTTATTGTATGTTATATGCAATAAGACTTATCTCACGAAGCTGAACTGTGTCATTGTGACATGTCAACATGGGTTTGCCTCTATGTGTGTCATGCCTAGATCTCAAATGTTATTAAGCATTTTATTTTTCTTTATTTTATTACTCGATTTGTTTGCAGAGGGACATAGCTTCTTTAAAATATGACTGAGGAAAATGTTTGTATTTCTTTTGTGTTGTGGGAACAATTTCGTTGTGGCATAGTGCCACAGGTAAATTAAGGCAGTGGAATGACTTTGTTGGCATAGGGCCAAAAAACGATCTGCGATCTGTTAATTTTTCACATAGCAGAGGGGTTGTAAAACTTGTTTTTTCAATCCATGATTTCTGGCCACAGGTTGTAATAGTTGCACCGTTGAGCCACAAAGTTTGTCCTAAATGCCTTTAATAAAAATCCATGACTGAATTTAATTTAACTTTTGTCTTCCTGAGGAGAAAGCTATCCCTATGTGCCTTCATGACTTTGTGACTAAGTCCTTCATATGATAGTTTCTACTTTAAAGTAAATCACTTGAACAAGCACTGTGTACCTGTCTGTGATTTGTTAAGTCCAGAAGTCACTGCAAGGCATGCTACAGTATCTCAGTGAGATCAAGAGGGTCTCTGTCATTTTTTTTTTGAAGAAATAATAATCGGTAGTACTGATGCTAGTATTATGCAGTTTTACATTCATTTTGACAATGCGGTTTGTTTTAATGATAATACTTTTCACTGATAACACTGACTTGAAATTTGAGCCGTATCATATTCTATATAAAAAGGTCAGCGACTCCACGAATGGTGGTTCTCAACAGTGTTTTAACAGTGATCTGGAGGCCTCCCCGAACACTCCTCAAAACAGAACAGTTTGGGAGACCCTACAGGTTTCCTGTGTGTTAACCAGTGCCTGCATGAGCCTCAGACAAATGCAATACTTTCTTGGAATCCGTCGAGAACTTTCAAAGTTGCATTAGTGACGTACAGATTATAACCACATGCAACCAGTCGTTGGACATCACGTTGTCTATAGAGGGAAAGCAATTGGCTTGGATATCTACTGGTGCGCATTAATACCGTGGATAAACATCCTGCAATGAGGGGGGAAAAGAAATGAGTTTCATATATGACACGTCGATATGATCTATGTCACAGTGGTTCCCAACCTGGGGTACTAGGACCCTTGGGGGTACTTGGCCTATCAATAGGGGGTACCTGAGATCACTCATGACACCATAGGCTTACTAGTAAAATTAACATGCTGTGGTACTTTGGGGGTACAAAGACAAGAGCAAAATTCTGTTGGTGTTACAGTAACTGAAAAAGGTTGGAAATGTCGTGGAAAACACTTCAGATCTCTAGCCAAAAAAGATGCAAAGACTCAGGAACTTGTGAATCCAAAATAGACTTTAATGAAGATTCAAAAAAGCTGAGTTGGTCTGCAGAACAACTGTCTTTCCAACCTCGGACACTCAATTTTATACAGGACCATCTTGTGTAACGCCACCTGACCATCCCACTATGCTAATTCTTTGGGCGGATCTTCTTTGATCTGCCACCATTATTTCTTATCATTCTGGAATTTACCCAACAAACCATTATTGTTAAATATTGGTGGCGCAGGCCTTGGAAACCCCATAAAGTAACAGGGCCGCCAGGCCCTCAAGTTATTATTATTTCCAATGTAGGACACACACATTGTATATTGATGATTATACAGATTACCATACTGATTACTTGTATGAGTGTGTTTGACATATTGATACATTATTTGATTACATGATTATATATGCAAAATCTCCAATAGGAACCACTGATAGGAGAATTTGTTTAATATTATTTTCTGTTCATTTATACTGTATAAGCACCTTTAATATTAAATTGATTGTCACACCTTGAGAATGAATGCTATTGCGAAAGCTTTTAGAATGAACATAAAATGTGTCTTAACATTATCTCCATTTCAAAAATCATGTATAGATTTAAAAACACAATTTGTGTAATATGTTTGCATTTAATTTTTTCCCCATGCTTTATATGACTACAATGTGGTGAAAAATGTATGGACATTTTTTTCTCCTGAAGAATAGTGGGCCAGATCTGAACCAGTGCAGCATAAATAAGCATACCTGAGGCGATGTCTTGGACTGTGGAACCATCTAATCCTGTCTTAAGGCTAGTGTTCATGAATCCTAGGTACTCGTGGGAAAAATAGGTTGCAGAGCTGTTACACTCAAAAATATAAAACAGTGGTTAGATTCACTCATCTAGTACAAGGTAAACAATATTTCAAACAATGGTTATTTCCCGTTACAATCCTCTTAAACAAATTTACCTACAGCTCTGTCCATTTTCTAACCGTGTGTTGCACTCCCCTTCTGCTGAACAGAACACTTTGCAACTTTTCAAAGAAAACAAATATCTTGATTTCAATGAACCTAATGAACATGACACTGCATGAATAGAAGTGCTACAGCAGGTTGAAAATCATATAAATGTAAATATGTACACCAATAAAGATATGCAACAAAACCAATAAATATATATATAAATAATATATAATTGATGTATATTATTTTTAAAAAAATAATATTTATATACGTTTTTGAATGCAGAGCACTTAATTACCGCCTCCTCATTGTTGTCCACTAGATGGCGCTTATAGATAATCCTCAGCAGTGTTTGTCTCAGTGTCCAGTAACTAGTCCAATGTTGGTCCACCCACGAAACAATATAGTTTCCGGAGGCTTTATGCTTACTGCAGCGGCAGAAGCAAGAAGTCTGTAGTAGAATATAATGATAGCTATCACTGACTCTAGATAATACACTATTATCATAAAATATTTATGGTTGCGCGCATGCGGCTCTAGTCAGTTCCGCTCCCACTAGACTTATTTTACCCGACTTTGCTTCATGTGGACTTACTTTTTGCAACCTGGCTAGTCTGCTAACCATAGCAGAAGATGAAAATTACTGCATTATACTATTACTAACCAGCTCTTTTGGAAACTTTTGCTAACCGATATAACTTATAACATATAAAACAGTTGTATGTATTATATACGCGATAGCTAATAGTCGTAATAGTCGAGTGCCCGCTCAGTTCCATGCATTTTGGATGTTAGAAGAACACCGTGACCGATTCGTCTTACCAACCTCAGCAAGACTAGGAAAAACCGTTTTCCATAATCCCAAATTATGAACAAAAAGTGTATCGCAAGTGTCTAACACCATTTGTTTTGTCGTAGTGGTAATGGCCTGCAAGAGGGAGATCTCACATGGGTCAGGGTCTCAAAGAGTTCGGGACCAAAGTGAATGGTCCGAGGACGAATTTTTCTGCGGAGGTCTGAAGTCCGTCCCTACCTCAGGGGTCAAACAAGACTGGCAAGAATTACTTGAGCCACAAATGCAACAGTGCATCAAAGAGGAGGAGTCTGAAATTAAAGTCACACCCCTTCTAATACCTATAAAACAGGAGACAGATGACAAGGTTCCTGTCTCTAATCCAATAAAACATGAGCCTTACGATCCATCCAGCGAGTCACGCACAGACAGAGAAGTGGAAAAAGCAAAGATGAAGGAGGAGTGTGGAGAAGCGTCACATCCAAAGCCTCAGACCCTCTCTCATCCCTTCCCAGCTGCTGTGTCCAGACCCGGGTATAGGGAGAAAGATGAGACAGAACCGGAGGCACAGAAGAACCAGGGCCCTGCAGACTGGTTAGCTCCTGTGGAGGACGATGAGGCCCTGGATGAGAGCCGGCGCCGACTGGGCTTTGAGTCTGCCTGCCGGTCCCTTTCAGCCGTGTGGAGCTCCAACTCTGTGTCGGACTACAAAGAAGGGGAAGAGGACCCCAGTTTGGCCCCTGCTGACCACCAGACCCTCCAACAAGACATAGATGGCAACATCCGCTCTCTTCGCTGCAGCACAGGAGCAGAACATCACCAAGTGGAGCTAGAGGCAGTGTCTCCTCGTCACCGAAACCAAAAGAATTTTGCCTGTCAAGAGTGTGGGAAGACATTCATATCCCGCCGTGACCGGGACAGACACAACCGCACTCACAGCGGTGAAAAGCCGTTCTCTTGCCCCCACTGCTGTAAATCCTTCAGTGATAGGTGGAACAGGTGTAAACACATGCTCATCCACTCTGGAGCAAAGCCCCACCTCTGTCCAGAATGCGGCCGGGGCTTCTCAGAGAGGGGCAATCTCAGAAGGCACAGGGACTATGTCCATGGCAGTATTCCCAAGTCCCAGTGTAAGGACTGTGGAAAGATCTTAACAGGTAAACGAGGTCTGAACCGCCACATTAAATCAGCAGTCTGCTCCGCAATGGGTCCTGTAATAGGCAATGTTGGGAAGAAGTGAATTACTTCAATTAGTAATTTTTAAATTGGTGGAAGTTTAGTATAATTCAAATCCTGGCAGTGTTTTCAATAGTTAATCAATTTTATTGTCAATTTGGAGTATAGTTAAGTTCTGAAAATACTAACACTGTTTTGGTGGAAACGGTTGGGTTTGTAGCAAAATCTCAGTTCTGGTGACTTTCTAAGAGGACATTCTGTTCCAAAATGAGTAAAAAATTAAATGATGCTGACCCTAAATAAAATATATTTTTCACTTCCGGAAATGTGCCCAATAGAATATTGGTAAAATTATTTGTGTGTAATTGGTCTATACATGATGCTGTAAGCGACACGCTTATTAAATGTAGCCAAACATCAGATCTTTAAGTATCTTATTTATGCCTGCACTTCCTTATTTGTTTAGTTTGCAGAGGAAATGGAAATGCGGTTTGTCCTAGCATCTTCAAATTTATATTTTATGACTTGGCGACAATATTTGGTGTAGCATTTTGTCAAAAAGTATTCTGTGGAATCATTGTTCTGGCATATTTTGTGTTAGGGAGGATGTATTGAAAGATAAAAAGTTGATTACAACATAACCAAAAATAGTTCATACATGAATTAAATACAATATGATTGATGAGGTCAGGTTTTTTTCCTATTCCCGCCGACCAGTAGTACTGTTGTGATTCTGTAAATGTTGTGAATCATTTCATTTTATCAGGACCTAAGTGACAGAATGTGATTTAATGTTTGTCTTCCTGAAGAGTGCCTTCCACTGAGTGCCATATGTGCCTTATTGAATGCTTTATGACTATGATCATCTGTCTTTCAATAAATACGTAAATATCCATTGATCAGTAAGTGTATCTCTGTGTGTGTTTTCTTAAGTCCAAGTTTGGCAATCCATTCAAGGCATGTTACTAGTCACTCGCATGTTACTGGTCATCCTTCCGACACCAAGGAGGGTTCATGGATGACTTGAGGAATGAGTCAACACAACAGTGAGTGTATCAGAGGAGAGGTTAATTACAACCGGTTTTACAACCTGTCGTCCACGATTAATATTTTTTTGTTCAAAAAATGATAACAGCATTAGTGGGATTATTAGAAGCAGTTTTACATGTATATTTATTTAAGCCTTTCCCAAACTTAATTGTAGCAGAGACTGGCAAATTGTGGCCTTACCATCTCTGGGGACCTCTTCCATAAAAAAACAAATTTCACCATAGCCTTTTCATAAAAAAAAAAATTATTTTCACTTTCCTAACAGCACATTCAGTTGCTTTAACACATCTTGGGGAAGCTCATCTGGTTACTCCTTGTCATCATCGGGAGGGCTTGACTACAGTTCTGCAGTGCATTAAAAGCAAAATCTAGGCAGATTGAAGCTTAAAAAGGTACACTGAAATATGAAAAAATAGACTGTGTTCTGTGTTGGTGGGGATTTATTATAGAAATGAATTATATTTTACTAGATACATTCCTTCTGTGCTCTTAAGTGGATTGTGAATGTACAATGTTTTATTATGAAATCATCATTAGTATAATAATGATGCAAAAAAACAATAGAAACATACTGTAAATAGTGCTTTTAATTTGAAAATAATGTCACATTTTACACACTTTAAAACACACATACAGTCAGACATACAGAGTACAAACATTCCTTTCTCTAAAAAAAATGCTCTTTAAAAAGATAAAATATGTTGTCCATGCGATGGGATTTTCCTTTATTCCAAACAATCAATGTTGAATTTGAACGGGAAATCTGCAGTTGCTACACAAAATTTTGGACACACATTCATGAAATGTACCTATTAATCCGTAAAGAATATAACACAGGAACTACAAATTCCCCATGAGCTTAATGATGCTGTTTTCTTTCCCTAGATATTTGTGACTCCTCAGTTGGTGAGAGGTGTTTGTGAACGTTATTAACCACTGCCATACCTTAAACATTTCGTGCTGGAAGAGTTCAACTGATGACTTCATGTGTTAATCGAGCCTGCTGCATGATTTTAAGATATTTTGTGGCCATTGTGTTTTTTGCTGGTTGCTTGGGTAGATGTGGTTGTCCTTGTTCAATAAAGCTATTGGACTTCTCTCAACAACGTTCCTCCCGGCCAGGGCATTGCCGGACTCTACAGCCTGATAGGGGCCCTACTTTGTCAAATTATGTTCTCACTCTCGAAGGTAGGCTTTTTAAGACGTGATACTAGTTTTTATGGATTCTCAGAAGCTTGCTAGATATCTAGTATTTTTGAGGTTGTGAAACAATGGCTGCTTCTGATGATTAAAAATTGCTATGAATCTGTTATAAATTCTTGACACTGTGGTTTACCTACAACCAAGAAATGTAGATGGCCCGTTTCAGTGACATGCAGAAACGCTCATATTTTCGTCAGGTGAGGAAATGCACAATTATAATGGCAAATGTTTGTTATTAACACCATATCAATGTACATTTATATATGTAAACAGAGCTGCAGTTAAAGTCAACTACAGGCCATCCCATCAGAACCCAAAATATAACATTGATTTACTTCATTATTTATAAACAAAATGAAAAATACTAAATAGCCTCAAAACAAGGTCAAAATTATTATTTGGATTGGCGGATCTTGCATCCATAGATTGCATGATTACATTTCTTCAGCTTGATCCCCTAGTGCTTTCCAAAATTGTGTTACAACTGCTGATTGCGGCCCTTTAATTCCCAATGCAAACTTAGGCATTGACTTAATTTATTAGGTGCTGCTTAAAAATAACTGTATAAAGTGTTGTTCAGTCATAAAAGAGGTAAAACAATGTTCAATTTTTCATTTTCCAGCTGTTACCCAAAGACACCATCTGGTCATCTCAGCGTGACATCATTCGAACAAATTCTGAAGAAGGTTATGAGAGAGACAGTGCAGAGATAAAAACAGAAATTAGATTTATGGAACTATTAAAATAATTATCCCCTACACAGAGAACCAATAAAGACAATGCTATTGACAGACATTAAACAATACGCACGCACGCACGCACGCACGCACGCACGCACGCACGTCTCTCTTTCACTTGCTCACCCTCAAAGTTGACCAGCCCATCTCTGTTGAGGTCCACGTCTCTGAGAATCTCATCAATCTCTCTGTTGGTCAGCTGTTCTCCCATTAACTTCTTCAGGGCCTCTCTCAGCTCATTTATACTGATCTGACCGTCACCATTAGAATCAAACTGTCAGAGAGACAAAGAGAGAAACGGAGAGAGAGGAGGGGAGGAGATAGTGGGATTGCTCAAGCGGAAAAAGACATGCACCATCTTTGTCAACTTAATGTATAAGAGAGAGAAACACAGAAAGAGAGACACAGGGTCTTACAAACAGAAGTAGAGAAACAGACAGACAAAGAGAGAGACAGACATATAGACAGACACAGAGTGAGACAGATAGACAGACAGACAGTCAGACAGACAGATAGACACACAGAGAGCAAGACAGATAGACAGACAGAGAGAGACAGACAGAGAGTGACAGAGACACAGAGAGCAACACAGACCTCCTTGAATGCATCCCTCAGTTCTTTAACTCCAATCATGTCTGCTGTCTCTGCCAGCATCTTTGGGCCCATCAGCTCTACAAAATCCTCAAAGTCCAGCTTTCCTCCACCTACAGACCATATGAAAACAGTACTACTAATATTCATAGTTCGGATCAGTTATATATATATACGTCGCCGTCTCCTCGTTTTTCATTCAGTTTGGGTGAATTAGGCGCCTTTCCGTCGAAAACCTGCCTTTGCTAAATGACACTGATTGGTGATAATTGGTGATTCGCCATAATAAGCGATCGAAAAAGTACCCGGCTTCAAGCACATACGTGACTCGCCAGCAGAGACCTGTGCATCACGCCCGTCAACTCTCTTAACTCTCCTCTTTACCCGCATCAAACTGTCAATACAAGCCTTGAAAAATAAAATAAAAAGTAGGAAGGAGAGTGTTTGTCCACTCACCTTGTTTTGAAAAAGACGGTATGCTTCGCAGACCTTCACCCCCACGGACCTTGTTGAAGTGTACGCTTGTTATGTTAAGATAGCAAAAGACCATCTGTACACAGAAAGTCACGTTCATTCAAAGCGTGAAAAGTAATTAGCCAATGGGCTTACAGTACTGGGATGTGTATTCTACCAGAGATGTCTATAAAGGTTAGGACAACCGGAAGTTTCTTTGAGATTGAGTGAGAGGAGCTCGAGTTTGTATGACCGAGTATCGAATCTGTAACGTCATGAACAATAGACTATCTAATGCTGCAATAAATAATTGAATTACGCTCTCTCTTGACGACCGGGTACGCGATCATTATTTCAACCACTATACGGCTGATTTCTAACAACCTAAAGTCATGGAATTTGGTCTCTAGTCTTACACGGAACACATTTGCTCCCATGGGATTTAAAATGACTTTTTTTATCAGATGTTTGTTATTTTTTGAGAAAAAAAAATTACCTATATAGTACATTCAACTTTTTTGGGAGTAGTTCAGCCATGAGCGAGCAAACATTATGTATCTATAAACCATCTATATTTGCATCATCATGCACATATCCAGATATACATACATACATACCTACATTCTCACACACAGGCACACACACAACCACCCTTAAATGCATGCCCACAACGTTTAACACACCTGTTTCTCTTCCTGTGCTTGCGAGAAATCTATTCTTTCCATGCCCAAGCTCCAGATCCCACCCCAATCCTCACCAATAACTGAGAAGCTTCTTGCCCAAACCTAACCCAACCCTATGTGGTAATGCCCAAACCCAAAAGCAACCCCGACTCAAACCTCACACATCCCAAGGCTTGGTAATCCCTGTACTATCTGAGACACTGCTGGCAAGGTTTCGACTTAATTTGAGCTACTAATAGAGATCTGGTATTTACAAAATTACACTGATTAACCCATGTGCATCCTTTGAGCAGGCTGTATTTGCTAGTATTTTAGATATTCTGTGATGCCATAGTGTTTCATTCATTATGTGATTCCGTAGTGTTTGGGATATTCTGTGATTCTCTAGTGTTTCAGACATTCTGTGATTCCAAAGTGTTTCAGATATTCTGTGATTCCACAGTGTTTCAGATACTCTGTGATTCAACAGTGTTTCAGATATTCTGTGATTCCACAGTGTTTCAGATATTCTGTGATTCCACAGTGTTTCAGATATTCTGTGATTCCACAGTGTTTCAGATATTCTGTGATGCCACAGTGTTTCAGATACTCTGTGATTCCACAGTGTTTCAGATATTCTGTGATTCCACAGTGTTTCAGATATTCTGTGAATCCACAGTGTTTCTGGTCTCTTGTGAATAATGTCGTCAGACTCACAGATAGTTTGGCCCAGCTCGATGAGCTCCATCTCTGTGGGCATGTAGCCCATGGTCCTCATGCACTCTCCCAGGTCGTTGTAGCCAATGTAGCCTTTCTTATTCTTATCAAACTCTACAAATGCCTCACGAAGCTCTGCACACACACAAACATATGAGTTAACACACAGGGTAAGAGACATGATTATCGTAAAACATCCAATGGTGTGATTATGACTGTGAGTTGGAAGGCGATAATCTACCTTCAATCTCCTCTGGTCGCAGGTTCCTGTCCTGTTGGAGACAGCAGGACACAAGTAGGCAGACTGGTAGTTTCATGCAATGACCACACACACACACACACACACACACACACACACACACAAACAATATACATGTTCACAAAACATCACAAACCCACTAGACATATGACACAACACAACAATCGTTTACAGACAATCCCACAATCATGATTTTTTACATCTAAGATTTTATGTAGTACTGGGGAAGCTCTGAAAGTACAGTTTAACTACTTCACACTGGGAAATATAATCTGTTTAACAAAAGTTAATATGTTTTGACTACACTGGGAAAAAATATGAAATATAAATCTCAATGCCATCCAAAGAGTACAATGGTGCAATGCCTTTTGATTTGGGAAAGGCCTCTGACCAAGTCAAGCGGTTCTATGTATTCTTGGTCCTACAGAAATGTAATATCGGAAATGTGTTCATTAAATGATACCACATGGTTCTTTACAAAAACCTACAACAATTGCACAACAATTCTCTCCAGCCATTTAGAGAGGGACGAGTCAGGGTTGTGTGTTGTCGCCATTACTAACCCAATATCCAGTCTTGCAGTACCAGAATCAATGTGACTTGGCACGTTCTGCTCTGGCTATAGAATCAAATGGACTAACTAAAGCTTGTACGTATGGTCACAGAACCTTCATGGTTGGGACGTTTCAGATTTAAGATTTCCTCAGAAAAATATTCCTATCTGGGGATTTTAGTCAAACAAAAAATGACTCTATGGCGCTATTTAAAAAGGGAGTTATCACAAATATCGAAAGTGTGTCTGGGTTATTGAATCGCTCTAGTTGTGTTGTCTATCAAAGTGTGTGGCCCTATTTAACAGACACTACCATACTTGTTATCCAAAACTGGAACACAGACAAAAGGAAAACAAACATCCATGACCCAAAGAAAAACTATGGCAAGTCAAAATGAGGCAAAGACTCATTCTATGCAATATTCTCTATGGCCTGAAGTCAAAAGTGCCCCTCATTTGCTTCCAGATATGGTAACATTGGTCTAAAGTCAAAAGTGCCCCTCATTTGCTTCCAGATATGGTTTGCTATGAATAATGGAATTATGATTATGAAGTGATAATTCCAGAATGACAGGGAACATGATCACAGGATTAATGGAATATTAGAACTGGTAATGTTATCTGTTTTTACAGATATTTTATTTAGTGTTTTTACTATTGTAATCATGTAAAAGTGTAAGTAGGTACAATATACGCAATCACAAATATATGTAAGTTACTCTGGATAAGAGCATTCTTACTCTGGATCAGAGTGTTGCTACTCGTTGATTGGAATTATTCCACAGTTTTATCTAGTGGCTTAAAGTGACTGTTCTGTAGCTGTCTGGTCTTGTGACCTTATGAAACCCTGCTACACTTTGGTATGAAACCCCCACGATAGGTAGTAACCGTCTTTGCAAGTTCAAACTGGCAGGAGGACTAGCTCTATGCTGTCAAATCTTGGCTCAATGAAACTTGGAATGCTTGCCTTGGAATTGGTGTTGCAACACTTGCGCTGGTGGTCCATTGATTATGTCCCTTGTCCGACATAAGTCGCTTTATATAGCCCACTAGGTAGTGGGAGCAACTGAGGATTGTTGGAGAAGGGTAGTAGGGGAACCAAGACGTTGATTTGGGTGCTGGGTTGGGTCTTCTGGGGCGGGTGGGACCTCCTTTGGGAGTACTTCATCCCTCTTCTTTAGGATTTGTAGTGTCCAGATTTTTCAAGTCTTCTTGTATGAGGTATATTCATTGTATCCATTTTTTAAAATGCAAATATATTTTTCTACAGTTGTACATGTCTCACGTTGCTGTCTCTCTCGAATGAACATTTGAATTTCGTTCAACTGCTGCCAAGCTAGACATTTTTATTTTATTTTGTATATTGTAACTATTACCGATGTTCTCATTCTGTGTCTTCTAACATTTTACCTCAGTAGTATTGTGATATCTGGTTATGTGCCTTTGAAGTCTGTTTTTCTTATAACTGTGGTGTTGCCATGTACCGTCTGTCTAGCCTGTCCATCTGCATTTTACCTCCTGCCAGACAGTTTCTGCAAATAATAACATGGACTTAATTGGCTTGCTGGTAAAATAAACATAAATTAAAAAAGATTAATAAATTACCCAGATGTAGTTCACTGCTCCCCAACACTAAAACGTTAGTCAAACACAGACCTACATATCTAAAGACAAACAAACAGCTCCATATCTAAAAACAAACACACAACTCCATCTCTAAAGATAAACACACAACTCCATATCTAAAGACAAACGCACAACTCATCAAAAGACAGAAACACAATGACCAGCCACTGACATCATGGATGTAGATGCACAATGAGCTTCAGTCACAACAACCATGGGAAGCAACCAATCAGCCAAAAATAGAAATAGGTTTAGAGAAGAGAGCCATTTGGCTCTCAACAATATATGACACGTTTTGCTTTGGTATAACAAATAGATTATGCATATACTGTTTGTATACACTTTTAAAGAAATGTTCTTGCTAAGGATGAAAGATATGATTGAGCAGTGTGCTTACAGAGCACTGGGCCAGAATCCAACCTAAGCTTCAGATACAAAAATGGTGTTATTACTGATTTTGTAAACTGCAAATTTACCACAACAAATTTTACCTATTTTTTTTTACTATTATTTCTATATGGCTTGTAAGGCCAGTTTCAGGTAGGTTGTATGGTAGGTTATTCAGTAAGTTGCTCAGTAGGTTGGGCTGTTAATTGTGTGATATGCTGCGTGATAGACTGTGCGCTCGGTTGTGGGGTAGATGTTGAGTAGGTTGTGTGATACATTATGTTGTAGGTTATGTGGTAGGTTGCTTGATAGATTGTGAGGTATGTTATGTGGTTGATTGTTCCCTAGGTTATGGGTTAGATTGTTCAGTAGATTGTGTAGTAGGTTGTTCAGTAGGTTTTGTGGTAGGTTGTTCAGTAGATTGTGTGGTAGGTTGTTCAGTAGATTGTGTGGTAGGTTGTTCAGTAGGTTGTGTGGTATGTTGTTCAATAGATTGTGTGGTAGGTTGTTCAGTAGATTGTGTGGTAGGTTGTTCAGTAAATTGTGTGGTAGGTTGTTCAGTAGATTGTGTGGTAGGTTGTTCAGTAGATTGTGTGGTAGGTTGTTCAATAGATTGTGTAGTAGGTTGTTCAGTAGATTGTGTGGTAGGTTGTTCAGTACATTGTGTGGTAGGTTGTTCAGTAGATTGTGTGGTAGGTTGTGTGTCCAGATTGTATTCGCAGAATGACACGATCCTTCCGAAGAAGCTAATTAAATTAATGTAACTCCATAGAGAACACACTGAGCCATTCCTGTATTATGGTATGTTGGACACACTGAAAAAATGTGCATCACCATAGAAACCAGATTATTTGACAGTGAGGTTGAACCCTGGCAACAGCTGGAGATTAGGAGATTTGTGAGCTTTGGTTTTAACAAGACCCTCGGACATATAATGTTCATTGTTCTCTCTCTTACACACACACACACACACACACGAAAGCACACACACACACATGCAAACACACCCACACACACATGTACACACAAACAAACACAAACACTAACACACATGCACACAAACAAACACAAACACACACACACTAGCAGCCCATTTCAGTGTAGTTAATCATAAGGGGCTTTGTTGGACTGAACAATCTGCGCAGAGAACATCCATGTGCATCTCTTTCTCTCGACATTAGATGTTTTTGTGCACGTGATGTACAGCGCAGCGCAGCGCAACGTCGACCCGCGGTTCAGCTCCCCTCGGAGGGCTTTGGTCAATTTCCATGGTTGTCCTATGATGACTATGACAGGGAGAGGTTGTGTCTGGACCATGAGGGGGGATGACGTGACGTGGGGATGTTCACGCGTGTGAGTTACGGGACATGCGTGTGAGTTAAGGGTCATGCGTGTGAGTTACGGGTCATGCATGTGAGTTACGGGTCATGCGTGTGAGTTACGGGTCATGTGTGTGAGTTACGGGTCATGCGTGTGAGTTACGGGTCATGCATGTGAGTTACGGTTCCGCTGGGGAGGGTACGTACGAGCTGGCTGTTTACAAAGCCTTGTCTGAGAAAGATGCAGGCAGGGACGTCCAGGCTGTGCAACATGGTGCAGTTCTGGATCAGTTTCGACACGGGCGACTTAAACTCCTTGCCTTGACCCGACGACCCGTCCTGGCTTCCCGCTCTCCCCTTTCCCCCCTTGGAACCAGAACCGTCCAGAAAGCAGTTAAGGTGCCGGCTGCTGGTTTCACACTCTGTTTCATTCCCTGATTGCTAGGTCCTGACTGTCCGCTAGGTCGTGACTGCCCGTTAGGTCCTGACTGCCCGCTAGGTCCTGAC
>JACXGI010010467.1:0-12352 GCA_016801175.1 Esox masquinongy
TCATTTTCCAACAGGACTTGGCACCTGCACATAGTGCCAAAGCTACCAGTACCTGGTTTAAGGACCATGGTATCCCTGTTCTTAATTGGCCAGCAAACTCGCCTGACCTTAACCCTATAGAAAATCTATGGGGTATTGTGAAGAGGAAGATGCGATACGCCAGACCCAACAATGCAGAAGAGCTGAAGGCCACTATCAGGGCAACCTGGGCTCTCATAAAGCCTGAGCAGTGCCACAGACTGATCGACTCCATGCCACGCAGCATTGCTGCAGTAATTCAGGCAAAAAGAGCCCCAACTAAGTGTTGAGTGCTGTACATGCTCATACTTTTCATGTTCATACTTTTCAGTTGGCCAACATTTCTAAAAATTTTTTTTTGTATTGGTCTTAAGTAATTTTCTAATTTTCAGAGATACTGAATTTGGGATTTTCATTAGTTGTCAGTTTTAATCACCACAATTAAATGAAATAAACATTTGAAATATATCAGTCTGTGTGTAATGAATGAATATAATATCCAAGTTTCACTTTTTGAATGGAATTACTGAAATAAATCAACTTTTTGATGATATTCTAATTATATGACCAGCACCTGTATATATATATATATATGTCATCAGTTGAGGAGTCTATAAAGTAGCTCTCTCTGCCTGAATGGTAATGGCAGGTGATCATCATGGCTTCTGTCACCACAACAAACACGCACACATCCATATAATTTGACAGAAAGCCTCATACATGAAGCGTATTTATCTCTGTATGGGTGTTTCTCTACAGGGCTATCTCTTGACTGTGGCTCACTCTCTGGTGAGTCGTGTGTGCCTGTAGGATGGAAGAACATCCTCTACCAGGCCACTATCCAGTGCCTCCGTACCTGAAGAACATCCTCTACCAGGCCACTATCTGTCCAGTGTCTCCGTACCTGAAGAACATCCTCTACCAGGCCACTATCTGTCCAGTGTCTCCGTACCTGAAGAACATCCTCTACCAGGCCACTATCTGTCCAGTGTCTCCGTACCTGAAGAACATCCTCTACCAGGCCACTATCTGTCCAGTGTCTCCGTACCTGAAGAACATCCTCTACCAGGCCACTATCTATCCAGTGTCTCCGTACCTGAAGAACATCCTCTACCAGGCCACTATCTATCCAGTGACACCGTACCTGAAGCGTTCCTCCTGCAAGGCCTGCATGATGACTGTGTAGTCCCTCTGATAGTCGCTCTTCAGCCCCTCCATGCTCTCCTCCAGTCTCACTTGGCCCTCCCGCAGCTCCTGCACCTCTTGCAGCAACATGTCCAGACTGGAGCTCTGACTCCTCTCCAGGGTGTTCCCCTTGGAGCTTGGCGGGCCTCCGGGGGCCCCTGTGGTGCTGTTGGCCCCCGCCGACCCTGACGTAGCGCTGGAGCAGTCGTCCTCACTGCCGAACTTGGGGCTGGACTGCATGTGGTGCCCGGCGCCGCCCAGAGACCTCCCTCCAGCCGCGGTGACCCCTTCCTCGCCTCCTGACGGGTAATCCAGGGAGTCCTTCAGCCCGGGGATGTTGTCGGCGCTGCCAAACTTGTTGCGGAGCAGCGAGGCGATCTCCCGAGGCTTGGAGACGACCCCGACAGCAGCGGAGTGCGTGGCCTGGGAGAAGCTGGAGAGGCCTCCTTTGACACTGTCCACCACACCTTCGCTGAAACCGGTGACCTTTGCCCCGACGTCCTTCAGGCCCTGCTGCATGTCCCTCAGGACGTCCTTGGGCTGGCGAGGAATGCCGTTGTGCTCCACCTCTTTAAGCTTGCGATGGTAATGTTCCAGTTTTCTCTGAAGCTGCTGGATGGTCTGGGCTGACTTCTGGTTCTTCTTCTCAAACACCTGCAACAATATAGAATCATATATTTATATCACTGTGTGATGCATATATATGACGTCTAACCATATCAACAGTCACAGCAAACCTGTGTAGACAAGAGACTGCCTCTGAAACCCATTTACTGAAGTTGCTTGAGGCAAAAAGCTAAACTGGACTGATAGAAAAAAATAAAGTTTCCAAACCCTTCCATTGAGTTCTTTCTACTGACCCAAAAAGCTTATCTGATGGGAAGTGTGAGCACAGGATAATACAAACATTTATTTACAATAATCCACCCTGCCAGCTTTAAAATGAAATGGAAGGAAACATCTGGACCCCCCCCGATTGATCTGTGCCAGAACCCTGGGTACACCGAGTTGATTTATATTATGCTGTAGTCATATATCCCACCATTTAGCAGTGAAAGGTGTCCTGCCCAATGCACAGCCAATCAACAGTTGCCAATCAACAAGGTGTGGCGGTGAATTGACGCCCACCTGTTTGATGCGGGCACTCTGCTGTTTGTCGGCGTTGTTGGCCAGCTTGAGGTACTCGGCCACGTTGTCGTCCCGGGCCGTCTGCTCGATCTTGATCTGCTCGGTGAGCTTGAGGATCTTCTGCTGCAGCTGGGCAATGGCCTGCTTGGTGCGCTGGGGGTCCAGAGCGCCATCGTCATCCCCAGGGAACGACCCGTCAGGCCCGCACGTCACCACCTGGGATGTCTGAGCCAAGCCGCTCACCTCCAACCGCTCGATCTGGAGGTGGTGGGGAAAGAGGGTTGAGGGGGGGTGGAAAGAGCAAGTTAAGATTTAAGAGAGAGTTAAGTTTCATTTTGAGGAAGCTCCGTAATTTGTGATGTTTTCTGTAATGTTGCCAGTCCGGGGAAAAGAGAGACGACTTCTGCATTCTTCTCTGCCAAAGTACAGAATCAGTTTGTCAGCCGAGAAGACCGCTGCGGGTCAGCTCTTTTGGAAGAGTATGATTCACGATTTAGATTTCTACACTGTGGGCTACACAAAGAAAGCAGAAAATAGGAAGCAGCTGAAAAATTAGCCATTTCCTTCAATATACCAAGAGACAATAGTGTATATGCGGCATGTAGACTGAACCATAGAGGAAATCCCAAAATGTCAACTCACAAAACAAAACAGGTTAATTGCGAGTGGTGGTTGATAACATCATTAAACCTAATCATTTAAGTGTGCCTGTTGCAATATAGGTCAGGACATCATGTTTGACAGGATGGCGGATTTGTGATTACAGCACTGACGTCGTTTCACAGATTAGGCCTACCTGTCTCTGGAACACAGGCAACCTTTGCTTGGACGTTGACCTGGTTAACAAGCACCAGAATAAAAGACACAAATCCTGTCTAAATTGGAAACTGGTATTCCAATAGCAGTCCATGATTCGATATTATGAGTGTGAAAACCTATGTATTCATTGACTGGAAATCCTGAAGGCAGCTTTAAGAGGAAAAGGGGCAAGCCAGCATTATAGATGTTACATGTTGACTGTAAACCCTGGCCTGAACCCTACAACTTATTTGAAAATGATACCCCACTTTATTCTCTAATTCACAATTATGGCCTGCAGGTTTGGGAAAGTCAAAAATTGAGAAATGTGTGTTATGATGCACTCACAATCACACTGACCACTCAACTAGGAAGTATTCACTTGCAAATATGTGATTGGAGGAGAGCGCAATCTCCAACCAAAAACCACAATTAAATTCTGCAGGTCACTAGAGTGTGATGAGAAAAAGTAACCCTGTCAGACATTGTTTAGTAACAGAACTACTGTATGGTCAAATCTAATTTATGTCTACAGTAAGAATGGGGAGTCATCAATAAGACACATGTAGTACCTGAAATAGTTAATAATTGGATTGACAGAAATTTTGACAGAAATACATGATTATGAATGTATTTGTCTTTAGGAAGCATCCATAACTGGTATAACAATATAATGTCCTTATTTGGGTTATTCTACATTCTGCAAATTTTAAAAAGAGCTGATTTTAGTGGTCAGGGGTCATTTACTTCCAGGCCATGTTCAGATGAATTTCAAATAGCTTTTATTAAAATTTTCAAAGTCCATTCCACTTGTTGTACCAGAAATCAAATCATTTGCTTATTCTAAATGTATATTTACATTTGAGTCATTTAGCAGTCTTATCCAGAACAATTTACAGAAGCATTTATGTTTAACTGGTCTTGCCGCTTAACTCTCAGAATCCTTGAATTTCTTTTACACTTTCTTTTAAACTATAATAATCTTCTACTAATTTTACGTTTAAATTCATATGTACTTTAATTTACATGAAAGTTGCACTAGCCAGGCTTTCAATAAACCCTAGGGCTTTCTCCGCACGGGAGACCAGCATTGGCATAGCCCCCAACCGACATGCATGAAGGATGGGGAGAGCCTGGTGGGGAAGAAATATGGTTGACTCCGGATTATTTTCTGTCACTGCCTATTTTGTGACACCCGTCGAAACCACAATACGGCCGTGATTAATTAATCTGTCAGTCAAACAACAAGTACTCGCAAGCCGAAATTGGGAAATCGCCTAAAAAACCGGACCTGCCGGCAAACTACTGTAGCCGACCTATGTACATTGAAATCACGCGATTAAAAAACAAAGCGTTCGGTAACTGAGACAACACCGATAATAAATTAATAGCCAGCCTATAGAAACCATTATGCTTCAAAACAGACCTTGGACAGCATCACTGACTTCGTTGAACAAAAAAAATGTTCACAGAAAACGCAAGGCAGCGAAAACAATCATCTCCCACCTTGCAATTCTTCAATCGGAGTACTTGTTCCCAGTGCATTTTCCCTTATTCCCTTAATCAATTTTCATCTGTCCAGTGATATCATCAACATCACTGGATAACCCTTTTCGAAGTTTCGTCCTCCGCTGACTCCCAGTCCTAACTTCTGGTCAAAGTGTAAGCTACCTGAAACTGGCTCTACAACTCTTCCCGACGCTCCTCCCCTCTCTCCTCCCCCACCGCGATAGAGGTGACATCATCCTCTGACTCGCAATCCTGCCTCGACCCAAGTGCAAGAGGTGTTCAAATAATAATTTTAGGCTATCTGCTCATAAAAAACGTAACTCATCGTCAGATAGCAACATTTCAAGCCGTTCGCAATCTGTAGGCACCCAATAATATGATGGTTATGATATCAGCAAAATCAGTTTGGGTAAAATGTTTGGGTCAATCTCAAAACACTATACAATCCAATAGGTTCACAGACAGGACAAAAGAAGACAGGATGAGAAAATAATAGTATACTGCGTAAACAACTTTTGACCTTGACACGTACCCTATTTATAGAATCTGAACCTCTGGAGATAAAACTATTTATATAAACAGCTCCTTAATCTGGGTATAACCTTTTGCATTCTGTAAACGGCTTGAGATAAGACATCAATTCATTTAGAAAGGAGAAATTGATTAACAAGAGTGCAGAAAGCACAACAATACAGCAATCACTGGGCGTGTAAATGAGATCGTATCAAATGTGTGCCTGCCTCTCCAGCCGTTACTAAAGACAGCTCTACTAAATCAAATTGTGCTCAACTAGTCCGGTATCTGCTGAAATGCTGCCATGCATGCGCTCGCACGCACACACACACACACCTCGAACAACAAAGTGTAAAAATACCCCGGCAGAGTGACGTTGATTCCCATCATGTTGAACCGACACATTGAGATGCCATGAGCATGTCGGTATTGACAGGTGGAGGCTAACATGAATCACCAATGTGGGGACTAGAAAATGGTAATTGCGATTTACCGTAAGATGAGTAGGCCTACTTCATAGCCGCTAGAAGCAAACGAAGCATCTGATTCTCCACTCAAAATATAGATGCAAACATATGTTGTTTTTTTTTAATATTAGCATTCCTAATGTGTTTAGATATTATATTCTAGGTTATAGGTATTTCACCGCTGTAAAGTCCTGCTTGGTTCCCTAACGTCTTTAACGTTGATCAGTGCTGCTGACCCTAGTTTTTAGGCTACGCGATTATTAGAATGAGAATGCACGAGCAAGGAAATTGTGTTTCCATTTCTGTTGTGTTGTTTCATTAAGCCACTAGGGACTCATGTAACATGGAGCAAACGTTAAAACAGCTCAATTACTCACATTCTGAAACCACTAGTGCGAATGCGTAGATAGTGTACACTTCTGAGAAATATTAGAGATTGCTTAACCATAAGTAATTGTGTTATTAGGACAATTATTTTTTTTCAGGTCAGACTAAATATTCTTGTGCCATCACTGTTATTTACCGGTGGCACACCCTGGTATTTCATATGGTATTTGGACACATTCGGATGAAACACTTCTTTACAGTCACAGTACAACTAAGGTTATATCTTTTGAATGAGTATCTAATATACACATTGTGGTTATTTAGTTTCCGCCAGAAGATAAAGTGAATGTTTTGTCAAGCTAATGTATTTTCATGAACAATGTGTTTCTTTTTTTCGATAGATTTTTTCAGGCATTTTACACTTCATTGGACAGGAATGTGGTAAAAGACTGGAGAGAGTTTTGCTGAAAGCAGTATTTTAACCCACACTGCAGCAATATATGTGCTTAGACCTCAAGAACACACACATTTTTATCATAAAATGTTTCAATTAGCATTGGTGTTTCATGTCACTTAGCCTAGGAAAACCATGAACCTGTGGCTTGGATGTAACAGCCTCTTAGTACCATATAATAGCCTATACATATTTGTAACGTTTCCATTAGAATATAGAAAGCCTCTCGATGAAACCGAACAAAAGCCAGTAAATCAGTTTTTGAGAAGGTTATCTACACAGAACAAAAAAACTTTCAAAATGATTATGTCAGTTGGTATTCTGTCAAGTAAACATGGATTCCTTAGAAGCAACATAGAATTACAGTCAAAACATTTTTAAATTCTCACATTTTATGGGGGAGGATTCTTCACTCTGACTTCAAACACAAAGACAGGAGGCTGTGGATGACATCACGGCACCAGAAGAAAACAAGCCTGTTTTTTTAATTGACATCTGAAGTGAAAAGTCCCTACTGACAAAGAAATAAACAAAAGAATAAGAAAAGGAGGGAGTGCCTTTTATAGCAGTCAAGGCATGAATGGACTCATTGGACTGGTAGCACATATCCACCTGTTGTTAGCCACTGGGGCATTTGATGAATCTGTGTGATTATTCGGTGGCCGTGGGTGTTCTGGGGTTGTAAGCTGCTGCCTCCCATGCACAGATACTCCTGAAGCATGGGTCTGAGTCCGGCCAACTGCTTTCCCAGCAACCTCTCTCCTCGTCTTTCATTTATACAGTAAATGCCAAAAGTAAATCTCAAAAAATACTTACAAGATGTGATCTGGGGAGAATCCATAATCCTATATTCATATCCATAATTACGGTATGTCCAAATAAGTCCAACATCCATTATGAACACCATTAAGACTACATAATATCACCCCTGCTTTTCACCAGCCGCTCCACTTATAATTGTTAGCCATCTGGAATAATGATCACTAGGCCCAGACATACTGTATCTCTTATGCTACATTGTTCCCTCTGCATCTCGTAGACCCAATATGCATCAGCATTGATAGGACCTGGCTTTAATTTCACTGATATCAGAGATATGTTGTCACGGGTTACCTTTGACCCGGGAAACAGCCCACTAAAACAGCTATCTGACGGAGATTAAGGAGGGAGGCCAGGGGATAGCTGAGTCAGCAGTGCGGGGAACTTGAGTGACCCGCCATTTAAACAGCGCAGAGATACCCTGAGACTGGCACAGGAGTCATTTATCAACCCCCATAAACCGTGTAGAAAATGCACATTAACCAAGAATACGCATGGGTCTGGGTACAATGCAAGAATTCAGACAACCCCACCAACACACACACGCACATGCACACGCACACGCACACACACACACACACACACGGTAGTCCTTCAATAACTTGTCTTGATGCCCCGCTCGTTAATCGGAAGGTGTGACCTAACTTTCATCTTGATAGAGTTTGAGCTGTAAGCGAGGACACTGATAGGGCTTCATGAAGACAGGCTGCCCAATGCCTCAGAGACCCACACTCACTCAGAACCCGTTACCATGGAGATCGTGTTCCATCTAATCCACAGAAGCCAGGTCAAAGGTTATGAAGCCAATCTGGAGTGTGAAATCTGAGTCTGAACATACATCCCCTTAGAGAGAGGAAGGAAGGGAGAGATGAGAGAGAGGCGTGAGAGAGAGATACATTGCCACAAAAAACAGAACAAAATACCCCAAATTCAATACACGTCTTCAGAGCACACCGTAATGCTAACACCTAGAAGGCAAATATTTCTTTCATGTGTCCTACAGTGTAGTATATACAGTATAGTATAGTTTAGCCCTGACTAGGACTCGTCAATACTGCCCAAAAGTCATATAAACTTTTTCAGAGGTTCTGACAATTACCAATTTATATCTTTTATTTCTCTTAAAAGGCAAACAGTTGAACACACAAGTAAATTACAGAGTATACCAGTCGTGGTAGAAAATTATGATACATCAAGCATATTAGGAGCTATCGTGTACAGCAACATTACAATGGTGGCTGCTTTCTTTGCAAAAGTCTTATGTTTATCATCTAATAGTTGGGGTTAATTGTATTAAGTAGGTTTTTAAACTGGGCCTTCATCAGTAAACAGGAACCATATATTCAGCAATATAGCGTATCACTACATCTGTTATCTATAGTTATTTATCTGTAGTTATTTGTCAGTTACCAGTGGTTTGTGAACTGTGACTGCTCAAAGCTGCAGCTTCTTGATTTTTTCCATGATTTATCTTTCACAATCTCTACATTCGGCTGCGTGATCGTGCCTCAGGGAAACTGTTTGTTGTCCTAATACCTTTTGCAGCAATTGTCTTACGACAGTTATTCACAGGATAGTGGTTTGTTCAACATTTGGTCTCTTAAAACGAAACTACCTCTACTGTTTCTGCATATTATTAATCTTTACGTTTCAACATCATTCACTTTTGATGATTGACCGCCACTTTAGGCTAATTCAAGAGTGATATAGATGGGAAAGGCTGTTCAGGAATGTGATATGATACAAATAATACAGCACAACATACATTGTCTAAGTTATCATTTGAGCTATACCCTGCAGCCCAAGGTCAACTGTATGTCCACTCATGATAAGTGCTCATACTAGTAAGTGCAGACTTCATTTAAGTGAATTGCGGTTCACCAATTCACAGGCATGATCTGCGTTGGCCCTGACCATCTGCTGACGTTTGGTGCAGGCGGATCACTTATCTGGAGTCAACCCGAGGTGTCGGCTCCTAAGGCAAACCATTTAACCCAACTCCCCGAATTCCAATGGAGATGAGCTGTGATTAGTGTCGGCGGACAGAAGCTCCTGTTGTCACAGCAAATGTAGTTTAGAGTGAATATAACAGATTATAGTACCCAAAGAAAAGCCTGTGTTAACACGACATTGTCCCCGTTACTTGACGGCTGAGCTTCAGTCCTTAAGCTGTAATCACCACCTAACTCCATCACTGTTTGGGAGTTCACTGAGCTACCCTTCAGGTGGCTGACTATTGCCTTTCACCATGAACGGCAGGTGGAGAGGTGAATAGTAGAATACAGTGATAGCCTGAGCCAGTGTATGGTAAGGCGGTGCCAGAGGGTCGTTGTACCATTGCTGCATATGAGAAAACCCCAAGGAGATACCACAGGACCCAGAAACTGAGGAGGTACTAAGGTACAACTGTTAATTAACGAAGAATATTCATTCTCTTAGTGCACATCTTACTGGTGGAGAGGATGACAGTGGTCTGTCTTGATGCCTCATTCCAGGTCGACAATGTTGACATCCCAAACAGCATAAACCCAAGTGTAAAGTTGCCCAAAGCTGTCCCTGTTTACTCAAAATATGTCTGCAATGGGTAATACACGTTTTATTCAGTCTTCATCACCCCGTTTTAAATATATCAGAAGAAAACCCAACTTCATATCAACATCTCGAAATGTCACAATTCACATAAAAAAGCCAAGATCTACAATGAAACATATCCGACAGTTCACTTCAAACCACTAAAACCAGCACACCACAGATCCGAATCAGAAACATGGTCATGTTGTTAAACAACGTTGTCTGTCTGTAGACGCAGGTCACGGTGGAGGGTAAGGTGAAGGAATGAAGCCTCTTCACTTAAAACAAATAATGAAAAAAACAGTGTCCCAAGTATAAAAACAGTCAGTGGACACCAGCCAAATCTATTCCAGGTAATGGTGCTGTAACTTTAGGACCTGGCCAGGTATAATGTCACCGGAGTCCTTTATTGCTTCTCTTAACAACAGAGGTGCAGAAGACAATGAAGAAAGATGACAGAGCTTATGAGGGTAGCTGCTTCCACAACAGGATCACGACTCCACCGCTGAGACAATGAATGGAAGAGACAGTCCTGATCTCAATGACCGGCATATGGTCAGTGGAAATGGTGTGTATGTGGTTGAAATACATGTGCGTTATAAAACAGGATGCGGGTTTGTGGTCGATCTTGATAAGCCAGTCCCAGATCAGTAGGTACGCCCTTGTTAGGAAGGATGGGGGTGGGGCAGGGATTTTGATTGAGGGGCAGGTTTTGGTGGAACCCCACCCTACAGATCAATACTAAAGCGTCCATACCTGTTGAATTTGCATGTTCTTTCTTTCTGTCTCCCTTATTTGTCAGCTTGCATGTCCCAGTCTTCATCTGCGCTAGTGAGATTCTGTCACTTGCTGATTCAAAACATTGGTACACAAGTGAGCTTCAGATTACTGTGAAAGTCAACATTGTCATGTGGAACTCTTGGAAACCCTGCTTATTAACAGAATGACTAATCCAACAGAAACCTCAGCAATGAGTCAAAATGACAAGAACAGGCCAAAAGCCTAGATCAGCGGTGTAGATTGCCCGTTATAGGGGACATATTCGGACTTTTAGCTCAAAATTGATATTCCTGTGCATTCACTGAACATAAAGACATTTCTGTACATGCACCTATTCATCTAAGGTTTCCACCAAAACAAAGAAGGTTTACAAGAAAGAGTCACACACACTCATTTATCTGCTTTAATTACTCTAAAATTGTGGACATACTCTATGATGGTGAGAATGACCTCAGACCTGATAGGACTGATAAGTGACCTGACTGATGACTCGGAACAGAGCCTTATATGGTAACATCCTGTAGGGCATTCTGAACAACTACAGTCACACCCTGTGGAATTCCACCTTACTAACCAGTGTGGAGGCTATATCTCTGTCCACATTTTTTGACATCTGTATTAAAGATGCACTCCAGTTCTATTGTTAAATTCAGATACTTGTTTAGAAAGTGTGCTGTTATCAAACTGTGTACTACATCACCCATGTAATATGTTGTAATTCAGGACAAAGATAATGTATGTTGTACCATATAATTTGCATCATATCTAGGTTTATAAAGGGTCGGAATCAGTTTTTACAGAAATTTTTCATGGGAAGTTAAGCCTGGGAGCCTGACAGTGAGCTATCCTCAACAAGGTTGTTAAGTGACAGTGAAGATGAGGCCTCAGAGTCTGACGTTCAAGAAGTGGACATGGAGGAGGTACAAGGAGAAGACATGGAGGCCGGAGAGGGAGACAACCAAAGCTTCAGATGTATGTTGAAAACATTTTTGGGGGATGCAATGGATCATTGGGGACATATCATACAATATTCCCTTTTTGTTGTTCAGTGAAATCATCCCATGTGATTTCACATAGGATGTGAAATCAACTCCTAACTAAATTGTTTTTTTTATTATTTATAGTGGAAGGATTTCATCATTTGCAATTCCATCTACTTATGATAAGGTATAAGGTTTCTGTTTCTGTCTGCATATGGTAAATATATCCAATGCAAAAAACCATCTACTTCTAAATGGTATTAATAGTAATTTGCATATATTTCCGTTAATTCCCATATATTCTTGTTAATTTCCACGGAAAGTTTCCACCTCAAAATATTCCCAAAAATGTGCAACCCTAATCCAATCACATTCCTATACAGCCTTTCCATATTTTCATATCAAATCCAACAATACAGATTTGTTGAACTTACAATCCCAGAGTGAATCTTTAAGCCAAGAAAGGACATAACCATGCTCTGGTGTTCTTTGTGAAAATGACCTCATTCAATCATCCATCAGTAGGATGCAGACAGCAACGTTAATGTTGGGCTGTCATCCTACACAGCTAACAGTATGAGGTGACAGAATGGGAGTTCTAATGGGATATGGTCCTGGAATTCCCATCTCTAGAGAAATGAAAGCCCAACCGACGAAGACGATTTCACAAAGCCTCTTCTCTCCTTCTCTCCATGTCTCCTTGATTCTTCTTCTCCATCCCCTGTATGCTCAGTCTCAGTTCCCACCCAGCTTTGCCAAATTAAGTAGCTCTGATATTGACAAAGGCAATTTTTCTATGGAAA
>JACXGI010010468.1:0-22205 GCA_016801175.1 Esox masquinongy
CCCTCCCCCCCTCCCGTCCGTACTCCCTCTCTTCCCAGCTCTTCTCTGTTGTGATCTTCGGCTCTATAGCCAACGAGGGCTACGTGAATCGTCCGGACGAGGTCCAGGAGTTCTGTATCTTCAACAGGTAGCCTTGGGTTCCCCTGCGGTATCCTGTCATGTGAAAACGTCCTGTTGAATTCAATGAGTGAAATAAGTTGTGAAGTAACAAACAAATGACTTATTATTTAATGTTTATGCATTGAATGTTTTTAGTATGAATTTAATTTGCACTGAATTTAATTTGCACTGAACTGCATTTAAAGACGCACTCCAGGACATACAGCACCAAGCGTAAGATCTGTCACATGTTGTGTATATTGGATTCATAACATGTGACACAAATTGCATCGTTAATGTAATTGTTTTTTGCGTCACATATTACAGAAAGCGGATGACTTGGTACACGGTTTGCTGACAGCGACCAGCTTTCGCTTGTAAACATTATTTTCAAAAACTACTAGCTGAATTAATCCGGGGTGTCTTTAACGAATGAACCTGCCTGGTCGACAGGAACCAGAATGCGTGTAACTACGGCGTGTTCATGGGGAGCCTGGCCTTCCTCTGCTGTCTGGCCTTCCTGGCTCTGGATGTTTACTTCCCACAGATCTCCAGCGTCAAGGAGCGCAAGAAGGCTGTGCTGGCGGACGTGGGCGTGTCAGGTGAATGGAGATGGGGGGGCAAGGGGATGGGGAGGGGGTGGTGTAGAGTGACCGGTCCATGTCACATTGTTTATTATTATAACAGACAGTTAATACTGATTACAGGTCAGACCTTCTACTCTGTGGGACTTTGTTAATATGGGACCTGTTTTTTTCTAATAGCCACTGGTTCACAGGTTAGGGTGCTGTGGGACATTTCTCTGATGCTTTTGGAATCAGAAGGTATCCGGGACTCGTTTAGACAGGAACTGGCTTCTCACTTTAGGTGATAGGGAGGTGCGTTAGGAGAAAGACTCTTCCATAAGGGGGAGGTGAGAGGGATGTACATTACGAGAAAGGCTTAACCTTAACAAATAGTCTTCTGTGGAAAAGGTGATAGGGAGGTGTAAGATGGGAGAAAGATGTGATGGAGAACATTACATGGTCACAGGGTTAAGTTGGATAATGAGCCGACTTTTTTGTTTTATCTTTCTTTCTTTTTTCTTTTTTTCTTTCTTTGTCTCTGCCTTGTCTTATCCCTTTCTCTCTCCACCTCTTTCTCTTTCCAACTCACTCCATCTTTTTCTCTCCATCTCTTTTTCTTTTCATCTCACTCCATCTCTTTCTCCTCCTCTCTTTCTCTCTTCCCCATTCTCCCTGTCCTCCCATACCTTTCTATCCAAATCTCCTTCATTTCTCTCTGTGACAATAAGATATGACCTCCATTATATTTATTTTGGCAATCCACAGAACCAACCTACATATAAAACCAATAAAGAGAACAGTGATCATGTCTAACCTCAGTTAACAACTCATTTATCCCCTCTCCCTCGATAATTGACCCAAATGGTACATTATCTTCTCAGCATCCCTTAGTTTTCAAGAGCTAAAATCTAAGATGCACCGTCAAATGTATAACTTGCTCTTTTTTCCTACTCACTCTTTCTTCCTCTCTACTCTAATGTCCACTCCCCTACTCCTCTCTTCCTCTCTCCCCCACCATCCATCATTCCTCTCACCTTCTCATCCCTCCCTCCACTCTTTTACTCCCTCTCTTTCCTCTGCTTTCCTCCCTCTCTTCTCCTCCCCCTCTCTCTCCCTCCCCATAGCATTCTGGTCCTTCATGTGGTTCGTGGGGTTCTGTTTCCTGTCCAATCAATGGCAGGTGGGTAAACATGAGGACAACCCCCGGAGGGAAGGAGGCGATGCCGCCCGCGCTGCCATCACCTTCGCCTTTTTCTCTACCTTCTCCTGGGTACGGTGCGCTCCTTTATTTCCACTATCACTTCATCCCTGTCTTCATTCTATGGCACATTCTTACAATATCTTCCCTGATAGTCCAGAGGAACCACCTCCCATGGAGATAAACAACAAAATAAAGGGCCCTTCTCATTTATCTGACACACAAACCTGACACCGAGCCCACCGAGCCACTGGAACCCATACACTGCCACGCCCTTATACTGCCACACCCCTATACTGCCACGCCCCTATATTGCCACACCCCTATACCACCACGCCCCTATACCGCCGCACCACAATGCCGCCAAGCCCCTATACTGCCACGCCCCTATACTGCCACGCCCCGATGCCACCACGCCCCTATACCGCCACGCCGCTATACCACCATGCCCCTATACTGCCACGCCCCTATACCGCCACACCCCTATACCGCCACGCCCTTATACCAACACGCCACTATAACACTACGCCAATGATCTGTCTCTTCCACTCGGCCCTCCTCTAGGGTGTCCTGACTGTTGTCTCTATGGAGAGGCTGAAGAGCGTGTCCTTGGAAGGGGAGTACGACAGCTTGGTCACCCCTCAGCCCCCGGTCCCACTAATTTAGTCTAATGTCTTTGTTCTTCTCGCTTTGCTTTTAAAGCTCCAGTCCACCATTTCTAAGTTTTCTCCTCCCCACACCTAATCCCAATGTAGTCTAATGTCTTGTACACTGACTGCAGTGCACTACAGTCAGTGGGCCCTGATATAGGCAGTGCACTACAGTCAATGGGCCCTGATATAGGCAGTGCACTACAGTCAGTAGGCCCTGATATAGGCAGTGCACTACAGTCAGTAGGCCCTGATATAGGCAGTGCACTACAGTCAATGGGCCCTGATATAGGCAGTGCACTACAGTCAATGGGCCCTGATATAGGCAGTGCACTACAGTCAGTAGGCCCTGATATAGGCAGTGCACTACAGTCAATGGGCCCTGATATAGGCAGTGCACTACAGTCAATGGGCCCTGATATAGGCAGTGCACTACAGTCAATGGGCCCTGATATAGGCAGTGCACTACAGTCAATAGGCCCTGATATAGGCAGTGCACTACAGTCAGTGGGTTGGCAGGTTGGCTGCAGACAGGCAATACACGAAGATATTATCAAATGTGAACTACAAACTAACTTTCCAGGCAGCTAATCACATGTCCTTGCTCTCCTTTCTAACCCTAATCCATGAATACTCTTGCTTTTATGCATCAACTTCACTAAACCCCACCCACCCCAAACTTCCACCTACTCCCCAAACCTCCACCCCATCCCTAACATTTCTTCTTCGTCACCCATCAACCCGTCATGTCCTCCTTCATAACCGACCTCCCTATCAATTCTAACCCCCACTCCCCCCTCTCTTTACCCCCAAACTACCCCTTTCACCCCACCTCCCCAATACTTCGCAAGGCGGCCCAGTCTTTCTTCGGCTACCGGAGGTACAAGCTTGGGGCAGACTCTGCCCTCTTCTCCCAGGACTACGTGGACCCCAGCCCACAGGATGGAGCTGCTGGAGCCCCCTACACCTCCTTTACCACCACCGGGGGAGACCCGGAGGACGGAGACGCCGCCGTACAGTCTTCATATCAGGGTATCGACAGTGAGGGAGGTCAGGGATATCAAGACTACTGAGGGAGGGCCAGACAGACATGAAGGGAATGGAGAGATGGGAGGAGACGCGCAGCGGTGAGGGAGAATTGGGGCGAGGAGCTGTAGGGATGAAGGAAGGTGTAGTTGTAGAGACAGAGGGAGTAGGGGGCGGAGCTGAGAAATAGATGGATGGAGAAAGAGGCAGAACTAGCAGAGAGATGGAATCAGTGCTCTGGGTGTGATGGTGGTGGTGTTTTCAAAGCCCAATTGAGGCAATTCTGTTGCCGGTGTTTTGTTTCTTTTAAATACTCCAAGAACAGAACCGTTGAATCATGACGCTGAATCAAGTTGGGAATAATTCACCTCCGCATGTTTGCCATCCGTCATAATACCACAGCAGAAGTAGCTAGCTGACTGAGGCCGTCATTACACTACGATCGTTTTTACAGAATTTAAATAACATTACCATAAAATGTACATACATTTTTTGATTCACACTATCAACGAGAAACTGACGCTACAGAGTAAGGCAAGACATGCGTTCGCAACGCTTTGGCCAGACCACTGATCTGGAAGGCATATAAACTCACTGTCATGACTTAACATGGTGCTCTCCGTTGAACAAGGGTTGTTGCTGGTGATATTAGAATTGTTTTGCTGCAACCAATGGGAGATGTTTTACACTAAGCAAGACATCGTTTTTAGACCTCAGTAGCGGCAGGGAGTTTCTGTCAGAAAGGTGTAACTAGTAACCGTGGGAGAGTAGAGTGCGAAAATTATGATTTTTACATGTTTATGTGTTCATCGCAAACAAATTATCTCTGACGCAAATCTGGCCTAAAAATGTTGTTAGTCTAGATAAAACTATGGTAGTGTTATTCGGCCCTTTCTTCCGAATGCTGTTTATGCCACATTTTGGTTATTATTACTGCATGGGAAGTAGCTAGCCAAAACTTCCCATGCTGTGGCAATGTCATGGCTACAGCAATTATTTTTATAACCCACCTGAGAATGACCAGGCACTTCTGTTTCAAATGAGAGGCTATGAGGCCAAGTGGTCAGAACATAAGAGGAAGGTGGTCAGTCAGACTTGGGTAAGAGAGATCCTATTGCCACATTTTAGCATGTATTTCAGTTTTCCAGTAGGTAACGCCTACCATATGAGGCGCGTATGTGCAGTAACTTAATTTCCCCTTCACTCCTAACATTTTTTTTTTAAACTGGCAAAGGTTAAAGTCTACAAAACTTGGTCTCATGTTGATAACACATGAATCACAACTGTTTTGAGCTCAGATGTTTTACTGATGACAAAATGTACATAAGTGCCATCCTTGCTCCATAAGGGGGGAGTGGACCCCTTCACGGTAAACCACTTCACATTTTTCTGAGCTATCGTGACAGGTTAGCCCAAGTTACATTGGCCATTGAAAATACATGACAGGAACAAACTACGCAGAACAGGCTATATAGTGAACATATGTGACATGTGGACTTGTGAGCTATTGACTACTTGTTTCATTAGTTGGACCAAAGTGTAGTTCTTATGCTGTTGATATGACACGTGGGATAAACTGATCCCTTCACACATTTATTATGTGCTTTAAGGCATCAGGGGAAAATTCATGGCTCTCTTAGTATATTGAAAACTGTGTAACTCGAATTTGACCATACAGTAGATCATTCCATAATAAAAAATGTCCCACATGAATGTCATCATGCATTTATTCAGCCTCTGATGTAGTCAGTTTGTACTGTAGTTCATGTAATCTTTTTAATTCGATCTAGACCTACTAGTATTGCTGCTATGTAAGATGTGCTAATAATGTAACTTTACTTCAGGGCATTAATTAGTTCTGTGTAATCTCTGGTGGGCAAAGTCCAACTGTCAAACATTTTGTGAGTTTACTTGTACTTCATTTTTAAAGGCTACTCAGTAGACTGTATTAATTGTGCCAGATACAAGGGGAGGACATTTTAAAATAGGTAATTGTTTTGGCTGCCAGGATTCAGATTTTATTTTTATTTTGGAATAAAATAAAAATGCTGTGTGAAATTCCTCAGTGTTACAGTAAACTGTAACAAAAAGAAAATGATGATAAATGTTTTGGATGTTTGAACTTTTTAACCAATAAAAGTAAACAAAATGCATTGACCATGCTGAATAGATTTTTTTTCTGACTTAGCGTGGGTGTTTAACTTGTATTAATCGAGGTTGCCATCTGCTGACCAAAGCTGAAAATATAACCATTGTCCAGTTAAGTGGATTTAAGAGAACCGATGTCAAAACACCCATTACGATAGTCTATATACCATTACTTTCATAAATGGTTTTCTTCTCCCATATAATAATTGAAAATATTTGCACATCAAAATAATTACCCTGCTTCATCTCTGCATTTCATTTTATTCTTCGAATCGGTATAAATCCCTCAGCTTTACAGTAGAGCTGTAGTACGAGAAACAGCAACTCAGGTCCTGACTGAATTTTAGCAGGACATATTGATTTATAAAGTTACTATAAATTTGTTATTTTGTTTAATTTGAGAATCTTTCCATGACATTGTTGTAGTCGATGATTATTTGGATTAGGACCGTTTGCCAAAGTTCGTTCCTGTCAAAAAATATACAGCAAGGAGATAGAGGTCGCCATCTACTGGCCACAGCCTACTGTTGAGAATCCTTCGTGGAATTGAGACATGTTTAGCGTTATGGCAATAAACGTCTTTATTTATATTTTATACCATTACTTCATAATGAATAATAAATATTTAACAGAATTTAATATTTCACGATATCAAAATACCGTAATTCAATCTCCGATTTACGACCAATCGGTAAACAACGTTTTGCTTTACGGCAGAATTTTAGTTCTACGTTGAGAGCTGCACTATCATCACACGTCCCGAGTAAAGGTATTTTTGAGGACATTTTCAGTTGATGTAGTTAGTAATATCGATGTTTGAGCTTTTCCCAACCTGTAGAAACTTAACCTGCATGACATTATTGTAAAGGAGAATCATTATTGTTTCGTGCATTTTGTATCAGTTCTTGTCATGCGCGCCATTAGAACCTGTTGTCTCAAATGACAGCGAGTTTAATTTGTTCAACTCAACCCAGCTACGTAGTTACAATAGGTCAACTTGTTCAAGTTTAATCTCGTGTAGAGAAATGATCACTGTTAGTGGGATTTGCAATCAACAATATTTAGTCACCGAAAGCTTAGATATGTACATTCTGAAAATGATTTAATGTTGGCCTTACTGCATAATTGCAATTTATACTTTAATAATCCTTTTTAAAAAGCTACCCAAAACAACCACCTATTCCTCAGTTAATGTCAAGGGTACGCCTCTCCAAATGCTCATTGTCCAATCAAATCGCAGAATATAGGGACAAGTGGGTGTCCATCGAATGAAACGAAGAAAAAGTTGGCGTTTGTATTCGATGCAAGTATTTTAATCAAAAAATGACAGGTAAAAAGTAAAGATAAGCATCTTCCAAAGTATTGTCTGTTGCTGTCTCATGTTGCTGATAACATTGATTATTCCTCAACATGAGATCCGACGACTAAGGATTTTAGCTGCCATAGCTGATGGTCATCTGGGGTTGAGTTAACTGGCCACAACAAGTTGAGCATACACCACTGTAGTTAGGCTACACATTGCTTTTCAGTTATGAATTCATATCTTCCCTGCTGGCCTGTTCTGTATTGAAGCAATATTCAGCCAGAGTGGAGAGGCTAAGGACGGTTCTTAGACAAAAATTTTTTTAAGGAATCTCAGGGTTGGTGATATATGGCTGAACACAAACCCACACACATATATTTTTTATGTATGTGTATATATGAAGAACGAAAGATGAAGGGGAGGATCAACAGTGTCAAGAAAGTGAGGAGCACCAGAAGCGTCTAAATCCGGCTCTTTAGCGAAAGAGAGAGTCACAGCAATGCCAGATCAGGCCTTTAAATTGCACTAAATCCCCCACTTGCCCCCACAGTGGTCAGGCAATGCGCATTGGACCGTTCGCTGTGGACAGACTGGTGGCTGGTGGACCTCTGAGAGCCTTCCTCGTGGTGAGATCCTGCCCAGACCTGTGGCTTTCAAACCCGGTCCCTACTTCTGCAACACTGTGGAGACCCATGTCTCAAAATAGGAGAAACTTAGTCAAGAAACTGGCAGTCTGTTTTTTCGTTGTTGTTTTTGTTGTTGTCCCATTCCTATATGTTGTTGCCTTGCCAAATGTAGCAAGAAACGTTCACGTTGTTGACGTGATTTTGGATTAGCAGAATGTCCCGTTAATTGCCGTTGATTGTTGTCTGTCGGTCCTTTCCCCGAACCTCTGTTTCCATGGTGACCCCTAGACTGCGTTGCTGAGCGTGTTGATGCTCCCGTGTCTGAGGACTGTGGGATTGAGAGCGTTCTCCATGGCGTCCGAAACCTACATGTCAGGCACACACTCTGCTGCCTTCGTCACCTGCCCCAACGAACAGGTGGCAAAGGAGCTGGCCAGGTAACTGGAGAGTTTGGGCTCCTGTTCATTAGCCAGAAAATGGAGATGCGGCACGTGAATCGGTCAGATGTGAATCGGTCAGACATTAACGTGATTACCCACTTTGCCTCCCTCTTCCAGGGGAATTGTAGAGAAGAAACTGGCTGCTTGTGTCAACATCATCCCCCAAATCACATCTGTGTAAGTGTCATCCTCGCTGGATCAGAGTGTTTGGCTCGGTTAGTCAACAGTTAACTGTAACTGATTCCATTTACGCCAACCTTTCAGGTCCTAACTTGAATTCCAGGTCACTTCCTTAATGGACTGAAATTGAATTACCTTGCTGTTATACAGGAAATGTGTGAAGTGAGTATCTGTAGAAATGTTGAATATGATATGCTCCAGCCTAAATGCGTTTTGCTTTTGTGTTTCACCTCAGATATGAGTGGCAGGGGAAGATTGAGGAGGACAGTGAAGTTCTGCTGGTGAGCTATTTCTCTTTGATCCAAAACCTGTTGTTCCATGACAAAAACATACCATCGTGAACTAGCTAGAACAGCACATTTATTTACAGAGCAATATTTAAGTGGAATTCTTGAAGAAAAGGTATGAGAAAGGTATAAAACTACACACATTAAAGTCATGCAAACATTTAGCATTTAAATAACAGAACAATAATTTAAGAACATTGCACCCAAGAGATCAATATGAGTATGAAATACTCTAGGCCTATAGAATGAAGCGAACTGACTAGAATAGACAGCTAACAAGGCGCGAAAAGACAAGCGTCTGAAGCCGTGACTGTCAGTTCTGTGTGGTGTAACTAAACCCCCTTTGTTCTGCCATAAGATGATAAAGACCAGGAGTTCTAAAGTGTCAGCTCTAGCAGAATATGTCAGGTAAGTCTTCATCTTCAATGGTCTCTTATCTATTTCTGACGTCTAAATGGGGGGTGTGCCAGTTCAACATAGACTAAATGCCCTATTACCAGGGTGACTCACAACACGAGTACATTGTTGTGTGTGGGCGCGCGTGCGTGCGCTTGTCGTGACTCGTGATGCGCTCACTGGTAAACAGGTCAAAGCACCCGTATGAAGTGGCGGAGGTCATCAGCCTCCCGATTGATCAGGGCAACCCGCCCTACCTCAAGTGGCTCGGTGACACCGTCCCCGAATGACCAAGCTCGGCCTGATGTCAGACGGCGTCGCGGGGTCCGCGGAAGACGGATGTCTGACAAGAGACGATGGATGGATGAAGGAAGGCTAAGTTCAACGTGAATCTCTATTCCCCTTGTCATTCAAAATCTAATCTGGACCTTGAGACTGACTGAGACCCGAGACACCAGGTGGTACCAGACTGACTGAGACCCGAGACACCAGGTGGAACCAGACTGACTGAGACCCGAGACACCAGGTGGAACCAGACTGACTGAGACCCGAGACACCAGGTGGTACTAGACTCGCATGGATGAGATATTTGGGAGAGGCGTTTGGAGGATAATTTTCACTTCACCAGAAATGCCCTTAGTAGACATGGTTTTGTCTGCTGTCAGAATTGAAGATGCTGTCCTGTTTTTATGCTTCTTTGTTTGCTCATTTAAAGTGAGAACTAATTTGGAATAAAAGACTCGAGTCGTTCGATCAAATCCTTGGTGAGTGTTGTCATTTCGGTTAGCTTGAGTGTCTCTGTAGTCGTGCCAGCTAACTCTCCCTGATTGTCGTGTCGACCGTTTTACCGGACGAGGTGTGCCTTGGCAGTGACAGTGAAGGAGTTGGGAACGCCTCAGACGTCCGGTCTGTCACACGGCTCGTCCGCTGTGATGTTGTTTGATTAGATTCAGCCGATGCGTGTCCGCCGACCAGAGACCTCAATCGAGCACTCGTCATGAATGGGAATAGAATTTTCATTCTAGTCAGGAACGGGAATAGGATTTTCATTCTAGTCATGAACGGGAATAGGGTTTTCATTCTAGTCAGGAATGGGAATAGGGTTTTTATTCTAGTCATGAACGGGAATAGGGTTTTCATTCTAGTCAGGAATGGGAATAGGGTTTTCATTCTAGTCAGGAATGGGAATAGGGTTTTCATTCTAGTCAGGAATGGGAATAGGGTTTTCATTCTAGTCAGGAATGGGAATAGGGTTTTTATTCTAGTCAGGAATGGGAATAGGGTTTTCATTCTAGTCAGGAATGGGAATAGGGTTTTTATTCTAGTCATGAACGGGAATAGGGTTTTTATTCTAGTCATGAATGGGTATAAGGTTTTCATTCTAGTCATGAATGGGAATAGGGGTTTCATTCTAGTCAGGAATGGGAATAGGGTTTTCATTGTAGTCATGAACAGGAAAAGGGTTTTATTTCTCGTTTTTAGTTTTGGCCTCCAGGCAGTGACAGCGGTCAGAGAAAGCTCAGGTGCTTTAATCCATTGTCCAACTTGTACTTTATTACACCGGGAGTTTTGTGAACGTATCTACCTGGATTTGTCTTATTGGATATAATTAGTAAATGCAGAAATCGTATGTCTAGTATGGAAGAAACATTGACTCGAATGGGTACTTCTGTTCCATTCTTTATTTCAACAATATTTCATGATCCTGGTGTGTAACATTTGAAACACTCAGCTGCTCAGGACATTGACTAATCAGGTGTATTATTTGTTCGGGGCTGGAATAACAACTGGACGCCTTATGTCTTTCTGTTGAGAATGACTTGGCTGCTAGTCTAAATCATAACTGTCACTTAAGGTGATCATATATCCAATATCTAATTTAATCTCCCCAATCAGTATCTAATTTAATGTTGAAGAACAGACAAAACCCAACCGCTTAATAGGTCAAATGTGACCACCGTGGTTTGTGGCTTTACATCCTCAGGATGAATGTCAAATTGCTTTTTTCTCAAGGATCTTGAATGGAGTCGCAGATGTTAATCGATCACGAGACCAAGGGGATATCACTAGAATAAACAGCTTAATGACATTATGCAAAAAGTACTTTCTTCAAACTCCACATTTAATTGAATGTTTTCAATATCAGTAATGTACAGTGCACACAACACAACACAGAAGTAACATTTATACAGTTAGAAACATGTGAGAGAGTCAACTCTTCACCAAACCAAGAGTTGTGTTCTTGTCCATACGGTTCTCCCAGCTGAAAAATATTTCAACAAACAATTTACATAAATATAATGTATTTCATTCATGTTTTCTTTGTTTTTTATTAGCTAAAATTATCTAATTGGGGACACTTGATTCAATTAACATACATGTACATGCATTTCATATAATTATATGCTAATAAAATACTAATATTGAAGTAAATTATAACTATATAAAAACAAATAATATTTGTTTGGATAGAATTCATTGTAAGTCCTTGTATTTCTGTGGTTTCTTCCAAACAGTGTGAGTGAAACATTGTAAGAAAAAACACAGTGAGGAACATTGTAGACATTTGGTCGAAATAAAGTATTGATCATTAATTTCAAGTATGAGGAAAAAAAAGCACTTTCTTCTAAGTTCAGTTCTTTCAGTGTTTTTGTCTGAATCATTTTTGTTTTGTCTGTGGACTCAACACCATTTAAATTGATTGGCACACACGCTCTCACACATGCACGCACGCACGCACAACAACATTTCAATAACTGCACTAGGCGAAAGAAAAATATATATGTGACAAAACATTCCACCTCCCTTCAGCTATTAAACACTATGTTCAGATTCTGAGAAAGCTTCAAGGACACTTTAGATCAATTTTCTTTTACAATAAAGCGCCCAGTATAGTAGGCAGCAATACAAAGCTCTACTACAGTATACGCCTCTGCCCTGTAGCAGAACAGCTTTGCTTTAGTGCAACTACCCCGAGACAAATTACCTCAATCATAATAAAGAAAAGAATAATTGGGCTCTGCAAACACGTATAATTATTTATTTAGGTGTAAAGCCCACCTGTGTTCCATCGATTCAGCTTCTGCCACATAAACAGTACCTGCTAGATTGATTGACATTTTTTCGCTCAACAGTTTTGACCACCGGCTCTAAAATAATAATAATATTCATATGCACTCCGTTCAAATTAGCCAAAGGTCAGTATCAGAGTGTGTGCAGCGTTTTAATGGACTTAGCTCCTGTCATTACACAAATGTATTAATATCGAATCGCAGGTGTGTTTGGTTGCTATTCACTGGGAAATATTAATTTACCTTAATTGTGATAATCAGGAACGTTCTGCGAGGGCAGAGAGAAACAGAATGAAGGGCTTCTGTTTTTTCCGAACTGGACTCAAGGACGCTGATCTGCACTTGTATTTTGAAACCTCAGCTCCAGTCAGTGTGGACTCAAAGTAACGTCTGACATTTATTGAATCATTACATGATGGTTTTCTTTAAATGGAACTGAAAAATCATTGAAATGCGGTTGTTTTGTACTATACTGTACTGGAAAACATTTGATCAATGTTTGTTCTCAGAATATCTCCTAATTTGATGATTGTCATACATGTTTGTATATTGCGATGTTCCACAATGAGCGTAACACTGCCTGTGTTTACCCAAAAGATTTGCATATTCCCACGAAAAACATTTTGCGCCCAGTTTAGAATTAAGGTCAAGTCTGTTGGTATTGGTCTGTCCACAGACTGTTCAGAGGAATCTGAGAAATGTCCATTGAAATTACATTGAGGTGAATTCGAGGGTAGCCTCTAAGTAGGAGTCGGACCTGAATCGGCCAACTTGCCAAGCCCACACCTTAGCGTTAATGCCGAGAGGTCTGAACCTCTTGAGGAGATCACTGTGACTTCAGTTAAGGTTAAAACAACACAGTTCAGTCTCTATGGCTTCTTGTCAGTCAACACCCTCACTCAATTCTAATACAGACCCAATATATGTTGTGTGGACATGCGTCAATACTTTAAAAACTTTGTATGTTATAAATAAATACATTTCAAGGTGATACAAGAAGCGAGACAATAGAATAAAATACAAAAAAATAAAAAATGAAATATTACAATTACAATATTACTTACACAGCAGCATACTACACCCTAATGCAGTGAATTACAATAACTACATAAATACAATAAATAACAACGTACACGGTTTTATAGCACCATAAGTTAAAGCATGGCTAAAAAAAATGTGAGTTTTAAGATACTCCAGAAGCCTAATCCAAAGGTCCGGAACATTCTAGCTCCGGGATCTCCCTAAGTACATATCCAACACCACTTTCCTCTCCCCTAATCCTTTGCTAAACTGACCTAAAATCAGCGTCTTGGGCAACTTCACCATACACCAGGCATGTCTTGCACGGTGTCCATATTCGGACATCAGTCTCAGCTAGACTAGGGCGAATTCATGATTCACCATGCAGCTCTTAGTACGGTGTCCATATTAGGACAACCTCAGTCTTAGCAGGACTAGTATCAGGGCTGCTTCATATAAGTGGTATGTTAGGATGGACATTGGGAAATTGCCTGTGCGTGAACTACAGGCAGCTGATCTCCAGTTTGCTACCTTTATCCACTGTCTGCTCTGGTAGTGGATGGTCACTTTCGTTCTTGGATCCATTTGCTACAGTGGGGAGGACCGCAGTAGGCACCGAGCCTGAGCCTTTCCCACCCAGCTCCCCGGGTTTCTCCCTCTGTCCCAGGTTCACCTTCTCCACCTGCCCCCCTTGTGTGGACAAGATCCTGGAGTTTTCAACTTGTCCTCCTCCTTTGCTGTTCGGTACAATCTTTGATATCTCTTTCATCTGTGTGGCACCCTCTATTGTCTCTTTCCCTATCTCCTCCTCCTTTTCTTCTTCTCCTCCTTCCTGAGCTTCGGTGACCCCGTGCCTGTCTTGTGGCTCTAGCTCAATTCCCCCCCAGACCTCTGTGGGGCGTTGCAGCTCGCTGGCCGCCCCCCTCTCGTGGTTGTCTACCTTCCTCGAAGCACGACAGAGGGCCTTCCGGAACCCTCTCTTGAAGTTATCGGACAGGAAGCCGTACAGTATCGGATTAGCGCAGCTGTTAGCGTAGGACAACACCACCACGAAGTAGTACAAGCCTCGGAACTCACCCGGCAACAGGACCAGGAGGTTGACGATGTTAAGGAGGTAGAATGGCAACCAGCACAGCACGAATACCGCCACCACCACGACCACCATGCGGGTGATCTTGCGTTCGGACTTCCTGCGTCTGGAGGAAGTCGCTCGGGCCCGTTTCCCCGCGCTGCGCACCTTAGGATAAAAAACATAGCAATTTCATTACTTTTATTTTGACCTATCTCCACACAGATTGCATTAGGTTTAAAGATGAAAATGAATCGAAAGCTAAGGTGGGATAACAGACTAATGGATGAAACGCTATAGAATGAACCTCTCCACCATTCCTGAAATACTGTCCTCTTGCATCATTCTCAATCATATCTTGAGAAAGTACGGTCCGAAGGCTCTTCCCAAAGAAAAGATAAACTGAGGGAAAGTCTGCGTTCGTACCTTGATCACAATGAGCAGGTAACACAGGCATATGACCAGCAGCGGCCCGAAGAACCCGACGGTGCACGTGTAAACGATGAACGACGCCTTCCACACCTCGGCCGGCTCCGGCCACACGATACTACAGTTCCCATCGTCCTCCAGGACATCGGCGAACACCACCACGGGGAGCACCACCACGAACGACACCGCCCACACGGTGGCGTTGACCGCCTTGGCCACACGCGGCCGCCTCCACCATGAAGCCCTGATGGGCTGGACCACGGCTAGATAGCGGTCCGTGGACATCACCGTCAGGCAGAAGATGGAGGTGAACTGGTTGATGGCGTCCACCGTCATGACCACTCGGCACATGAGAGACCCGAACGGCCAGGACAGGAGGGCGTTCTGGACCGCCAGGAAGGGCAGGCCTGTCGAATAGAACATGCAGGAACTTTATTGTCTGTTATTTAGGAATTTTGGTTTTGACGTCAAATCGAATTAATCGACTGCAGCAAAAGGCTAAACAAACATGAACTTTAAAACATTGAAACGGGAAGTCACTGTAAAACAGTAGAAACACATTTCACTCATAACCTTTTCAACAACATAACGCTGCTATAGTAACGTGGAGATGGTAACAATTATTGACCATTAATTCTGGTCAGTTTTCATTCTGCACGTTTACGCTTTCAATTGATCTCCAAAAATGGTTTTGTGTCTAAATTAAAAAATTAGTCATTTTCCGCAGCTACGTTCCTCATGTCCGAAAACGGCATTGCAGTGATCATAATGTAGTATTCATAACGCGTCCGTGAAACCTTAACAACAAGAAAGAAGCCCCACTGACCAAGCATGAACAGCTCATCGGCGATGGCCAGGTTGAGTATGTAGATGTTGGTGACTGACTCCGCCCTCAAATAGTGCAGGACGATGTAGATGACCAGCGTGTTGCCCACCAGGCCGACCACACAGACCGCCACGTAGATCAGAGGGATGAGGACCCCTGCCACGGTGGCATGGAAACCCCACACGTCGCTCCCCCCGCCGGGGTCCGTCCGGTTACGCCAGGTGGCGTTGAGAAGGGGGTCGTCGGAAGGGGAGGTGAGGAGGAGGAGGAGGGGTGACGGGGGCAGGGTGGAGAAGGTGCCGGCGGACGTGTTGAGCCCAGGTATGGAGGGCGTGGCTTGGGGGAGGGGGGCGGGTGCTTGGACAAACTCCATGGAGGTTGGTTGTGGTCGCTGGGTAAGTGGGTGGTTTTGAGGTGGACTTCAGTCCATAGATATTGGACCTGTAGTGGGGAAGAGAGAGAGAGATGCCTATAGTGCATTCCAGACAGGAAGCAATGTAGCGGAGTGGAGTTTGTCAAAATAAAGCTCGATTTGTTTTGTTTCCTTCTCGGCTGAACGGCTTTCAGGAGGACCGTCGATGTCCCTGACTGGACATAATTTAAATCTAGCTTCATTGAAAAAGCACAGGCAACCATTTCGGAAAGAAAAGTGTGATTGCTGGTTGTCAGAAGAAGTTCTGGTTGTGACTGAGAAGGAGGTTCTTTAGTGCCAGGCCATTGGACCTGTATCAGAAAGATGGAGATTTTGAGTTGAACATACAGATGAGCGTGTTTTAGGCATTGTCACAACCACAAGACTGTGACAGTTCAAGCCTCCTAGATGCAATGACATGAAGATCTATCAAAGAAATGCCAAAAGACAGCCTGTATTAAATAATTTTGTAATCTGGGTACAATTTTCACATTCAAATAATACATAATGGCGTGCAGAAGCAAACAAGATGTTCTCCCAAACATTGTTAATGTAATACATGTACAAATCCCCCCATCATCATCATCAACAGAGGTTAGTGGAGGAAGGCCAGACCACAACAACGCCTGCAGAGCCGCGGCGCGGGGTGTGTTTGTTCCAGACATGCTGTTTACGTTGCCGCCATCATCGCTCCCTAATAAAGTGGAATGTATGCATGCACACACACACACACACACACACACACACACACACACACACATGCACACAGAGACCCTACAGTAACAAAGTAAGTGCTGTACAGACTAAAACACAAACACACACACACGCTCACTTAGTGAAGTAATAAACGGGCCGCCTGACTGTTGCACGTACACGCACACACGCACACACACACACACTCACTCCGATGCAGCCTTAATGGTGGTAATTGTCTAAACGGTGGACACTGATGCCCATGACTGACAACCCTGCCGGAGGTTAACTGTCGAACGAAGGAGCGAGGGAGGGAGGGAGGTGAAATGAGTAGGAAGAGTGCAGTAAAGAGAGAGAAAGGGATGGAGCGATACGGTGGGCTGGAGAGAGAGGAGATGGAGAGACTGTGGAGGGGGATTGATCGAGAGATAATGAGAACTTGAAGTGATGAAAAGGGGACGGGAAATAATGAAAGAGAGAGAGAGACAATGTGATGTATTTCAGTTGGAGGTTTTGACCTCCCAGATGCTGATCTCATGGCTCCAGTGGTGTCTGAAGACGTGCTGTTCTCCAGGGTAATGTAGAGCACCTAACCGCAACTACCCCACTCAGTGGACACATCACACCTCCTGGCCACACCTGCTCCAGCCATGAAACCTTTTAAAAACAGTCTGATGGGTAAAGGCCTATTGCAAATCATTTTATATATTTGTTTTTTACGTATTTGATGTAAAATAATGATATATTCCTATATGGATGGTTACTGGAAAGATTGGTTGAATTGGAGGTGGTTATTTGTCCTGTTTTCATACACTTATAAATGTGTAGGTGTGAAATTGATTTTTTTTGTACATCTCATAACCCCCTGAGACACCCCGGGTGAGTGGGGTCATGGCCATTATTGACCCTGGTGACCCTGGATCAAATAAGGTTAAGCACACTGCTCACGAGGCAATCGACAGACTTTTCCCACCTTGTCTACAAAGGGATTCATATTAACTTTTCCCATAAAACACTGTTACTGCTAGCCAACCTGCCACCTGAAGAACATGACATTATTGTACAAAAACACTACAAAGAAAGGCCGAAAGAGCACCACTTAACACTACACAGACAGAACATCACTCAACCCTGCACGGACAGAACATTACCCAACCCTTCACAGACAGAACATTACTTAACCCTGCACAGATAGAACATTACTCAACCCTGCGGAGACGGAACATTACCTAACCTTGCACAGATGGAACATTACTCAACACTGCACAGACAGGACATTACTCAATCCTGCACAGATAGAACATTACTCAACACTGCACAGGCAAAACATTACTCAACCCCGCACAGACAGAACATTACTCAACCCTGCACAGATAGAACATTACCAAACCTTGCACAGACAGAAAATTACTCAACCCCGCACAGATAGAACATTACCTAACCTTGCACAGATAGAACATTACTCAACCCTGCACAAACGGAACATCATCTAACCCTTAGCCTATTTCTAATACTATCTGGAGTTGTACCTATTATTCTAAACTCTACCCAAAATCCTCAAGGGAAAGGGGTAAATGTTTTGTTTTACTATCTCTGCAGGGATTTTTGGAGAGCCGTGTATACAGACATACTAACCCGCCATCCCGTTTCACACACACATATTTCTGCCTGTTTCTGTTTAAAGGGGATGTATGTCTCAATATGGTTGCCTAATCTCCACCAGTAACAAAGAGAACAGACGTAAAATGCCCACTACACATAGATGCCTCTCCCTTTGTCCCCCAGAATGCATTTGTTAGCACAGACCTGACTTCCTGGACCTATGTAACCAAGGCGACGTGGGTCATGACAAGGTGCCACTTTATCCATTCTCGTCTAATGGAAGGGGGCGGGGCAGGAGGCGGGACTCAGGCCATTATTAGATGGACAGTTGTCACAGTGTGGCATTGTGGGTAGTTGGACTGATCCAGATGGCAACCTGGGGTGGATCCAGACAACTGTTATTATGTTAGAGGAGCCTACTGGAACACAGCTGGGTTAAGATAGACCGGAGGGCGGTTGAGAAGATAATTAGGTGGGAGGATGAGAGGATAAACAGGAGGATGAGAGGATAGACAGGTGGGAGGATGAGAGGACAAACTGGTGGGAGGATGAGAGGATAAACAGGTGGGAGGATGAGAGGATAAACAGGTGAGAGGATGAGAGGATAAACAGGAGGACGCGAGGATAAACAGGTGGGAGGATGAAAGGATAAATAGGAGGATGAGAGGATAAACAGGTGGGAGGATGAGAGGATAAACAGGTGGGAGGATGAGGATAGACAGGATGATGAGAGGACAGACAGGAGGATGAGAGGATAGACAGGTGGGAGGATGAGAGGATAGACAGGATGAAGAGAGGACAGACAGGAGGATGAGAGAATAAACAGGTGGGAGGATGAGAGGATAAACAGGAGGACGCAAGGATAAACAGGTGGGAGGATGAGAGGATAAACAGGAGGACAAGAGGACAAACAGGTGGGAGGATGAGAGGATAAACAGGAGGACAAGAGGACAAACAGGTGGGAGGATGAGAGGATAAACAGGAGGATGAGAGGATAGACAGGTGGGAGGATGAGAGGATAAAAATTGGGAGGATGAGAGGATAGACAGGTGGGAGGATGACAACCTACTGAACTGATACTACTACAATACTATTTACAACATACTGAACTGATACTACTAGAGTACTATTTACAACATACTGAAGTGATATTACTACAGTACTATTTATAACATACTGAACTGATACTACTACAGATCTATTTACAACATACTGAAATGATATTACTACAGTAGTATTTACAACATACTGAAATTATATTACTACAGTACTATTTACAACATACTAAACTGATACTACTACAGTAGTATTTACAACATACTTAACTGATACAACTACAGTACTACAGCACATTGTTAAGTAGAACGCATTAAGCAGCAATTCCCTGAACCCCAGGCCCGTCCCACTGTTAACACGTCACCTGAACACCAGGCCCGTCCCACTGTTAACGCGTCACCTGAACACCAGGCCCGTCCCACTGTTAACGCGTCACCTGAACACCAGGCCCGTCCCACTGTTAACGCGTCACCTGAACACCAGGCCCGTCCCACAGTTAACGCATCACCTGAACACCAGGCCCGTCCCACTGTTAACGCGTCACCTGAACACCAGGCCCGTCCCAAAGTTAACGCGTCACCTAAACACCAGGCCCGTCCCACAGTTAACACGTCACCTGAACACCAGGCCCGTCCCACTGTTAACACGTCACCTGAACACCAGGCCCATCCCACAGTTAACGCATCATCTTATGTGGAACTGCATCGATTCCCGTCATTCACTGTTTTCAGAACAGCTTATTGCCGGCTGTTGTCAGACACAAGCGGGTCTCAACAGACGATTATCTTCCTATTGAAATAAAGGACTCGTCTGTGCTTGGTTCCCACCGCAAGGTCTCTAGGGGCACCACCGACGCCAGGGAGGCCACCCGCATCTTCAAGTGGTCCATGTTCTTTTTAAGGTGTGCATATACCACCACTTTCATTGGTTTCATTGGTTTTTAATCATCAGCTGATCCCTCCTGTTGACTTGGATGGGTTCTAGTTATTATTAGTTTGTCAGTGGGAGGTCCAGTAGTCTAAGTCTCTGCCACTGGTGCACATGAACAGCTGCAGCCTGGGTTCGAATCCCTCTCGCTCTTTCAGTGACAGCTGTCCTCGTTCACCCTTGTCCTGTCCAATGAACCACAAGATAACCGGAGGGGAAAGAAAATCCTAGAATAAAGTAGTCCTAACTTCCCCCACAGACAGTCCCACTGTTTTTGTTGTTTTTATCCCCAAGCTCCTATCATTCACCGTTTTTGAATTGTACTTGAGAAACAGGCCAAAATGAATGTCACGTCCGGGAAATTGAAGTCACACACGCAGAAGCCTTCGTCTTTAACAGGCAGACCTCGGTCTTCAGACAGCGGGAGACACGCGCTCCGCACTACACTTAATTGAACTCTAGGAATAGCGAGACATCCACAGGACTCCTCCCCATCATGGACAATGAAAGATAAATCAGCACGATGTTGACTGTCTACTGTTCTAAGGTGAACCGTCGTGTTCCCTCCTGGGGGGTTATGAGACCCATTAACCCCCCGTGTCCTATCCCACGTAATGAAAGGTCTGTTCGGGTCTATAATCACTATAATGATACACTACACACACAGCTACTGAAGGGAACCTGGACTAAAAGCACAATTTTCACGTGTGTGTGTGTGTGTGTGTGTGTTGGGGCCGAGGTGAGTCATAGTCAAATTAATTCCTATTCATGCAGATAAATAAATGAGTAGGAAGGTATATTCAGAGAGCAGTGATGAGATGCCAGTATCTAAAATGACAGTTTACTTTGAAAAGGGAAATTGAAGTGGAGGGTTGTTGGCAAACTGTCACAGATGCAAATGCACACCCAAACACACAGCCCTAAGGGGACGAACGGGAACCCTGTTGAATGTTTCTTCTAACGTGGGCTTGGAAATATAGGACAACAGATTTGAATTAGTATTTTTTTTTCCCCCATAAAAGCCGCCAACTGCCTACCCAACTCTGATACAATGTTTGTACAATCAAAACCAACATGGCCATTTCATCCCATAAATTACAGGTCACATCAAACCTTAGAAAGGTAATTTATTCAGACCCCTGAATAAAAAAAAAAAAAAGCATTTCAAAACATTCTACACAACATTTTAAATTTCAGTCATTTAACTCTTATCAACAGGTTCCTCACTCAAAACTTTCCTTTTCAATTTTTTTGGAAAGGAAAGAAAAAGGTGCAGTGGTCTCTTAATTTGTTCCAGAGTTGTATGTACAAGTGCAATGTATGACTGTCCAATTAATGCAAATGCAATTTTAAATGTGCAGTGGAAAATTTACAAATTTACAGGAAATGTACAAGTATAAAGTATAATGTATGTATAAGTGGGATAAATAGTTGTGCGGGTACAAGTGGCAGTTCTTAATGGCATCTGAATTTGCAATCGAGGCAGATTGAAGGAGTAGGGTGGCCTGTGTAAATGAAATTCAGGGATATCAGCAATGAGGTTCCCGAGGTAGACATGTATGAAACAGTAGAAAATGCAAGCACAGTGGCAGTTCTAAATGTGCAATGAGGGCAAGTTTAAGGTGCAAGTCAGCATGTGCAAATGAAATACAGGAATACAGCAATGGCACATACTTGTAGACAACTGAAAACTTCCTTTTCGGACTTGTAAAGCAGTGACAGAGTCCAGTAGTACATAAAGTGGGTATAGTTAATGATGGGTCGCAGAGTTCAGCAGGGTTACAGTAGATGTAAAGAAACTGTACCTGAACCTGCTGGTGCGAGAACGTAGAGACCTGTACCGCCTGACTGATGGGAGGAGGGCAAACAGTTTGTGGCATGGATGTGAAGGGTCCCTGTTGATGCCGCGTGCCCTGTGCGACACCACTTGTTCTGGAGGTCTACGATGGTTGGGAGCTGGGTACCTGTGATGTCCTGGGCGGCTTTCAGCACCTGTTGCAGGGCCTTCTGGTCAGTTACGGAGCATCCGCCAAACCACACTGTGGAGCAGCTTGTCAGAATGCTCTCGATTGTGCAGCGGTAAAAGTTCACAAGGATCTTGGAAGACAGGTGGGCCTTCTTCAGTCTCCTCAAAAAGTATAGGCGCTGCTGCACCATATAGATGGACAGTCCACTAATTGG